>PYAF01000352.1:202512-214685 GCA_007407185.1 Glycine tomentella
ATGATCAAACTTGAGAAACCAGTTAAGTGAAAGAGGTAGGAATCAAAGGGGATTGTGCCTGACCACAATTGTTTCTTCCATTGGTAATACCTTTATTATTTTATTGTTATTTTAATTTCAGTTTTACATTCAACGCTCAACACAATTCTCCAAAATAATCTCTTTTCTGTTACTTCCAATTACTTAGAATTAATATTGTTGTGAATTTCATCCCAATCCCTGAGGAGACGATACTCACTTACCTATTTTATTACTTGAAACGATCGGTGCACTTGCCGTATTGTGCGATTTTCGCAACATGCATGATTAGATCATTTAGTTTTTCTATCATCACCAGGTATGCCACTTATGGACTCAACTGACATTCTATGGTGCTGCATAGGCGACCCAACCGTGCAGAAGACTATATATAATTATTATACAGTCCAATAATGGTAAAGTTACACGTGGCCATCACTGCAAGATCACTATACATGTGGACACCCTCCATGTTAGCACTGCTACATTAGTAGTGCTTATTCACTCTCCAAGTGTCAACCTGGACACACGTGTCCGCCCTCCCTGTCAACCTGGCTATAGGAGCACGAACGCCAATCTTCTACAGGAGCATGGACGCCTACAGTCCATATCTCCATAGTTGATATGCTGTTAATATGGAGATATGGACTGTAGGCGTCCGTGCTCCTGTAGAAGGTTGACGTCTGTGCTCCATATTAACGTGCAGAATTTGGAGTCCACATTGGATACATCCAACCCATACGTGGAATTTCTAGATTTTGGTAAGAACAGTTGGCGCCTACCATGGGGCCGCGGTAAAACTTACCCCGCGGCCTCGCACCCAAACAAGTCATCGACACACATACTTGGTTAGCACACACTCTAACGTTAGACGTGACACCCCTGTCAAAGTGTCTAACCCTTCGCAGGCTACCATGATAAACGCTGATACAATTCAACAACTCCAAAACCGCATGGCTGAGATGGAACAAAGATGTCAGGAAGAAATTCGAAGGCTAAAAGCTGATCGTGATCAGCATGAAGCCAAAGCAAGACATCCACAAGGAGATGAATAGTCCCCTGTCACTAGAGAAGAACAAACACAAGCTGAATCGCATCCCCAACATATCGACCCTACAGCTATTTGTAGTTCAACACAGGGCTACCAACTGGAGAGTCATAACACACGACGCAATTCTCTCGTCGACCGCATTAGGGAAGTCAATATCCCGTTCGGGTGGAAACCTCTACACTTAGAAAGGTATGATGACACCACCAACCCTGACGAACACCTGTATGCCTTCCTATCACAGGCAAATCTTTACACAAACAATGATGCCATATTATGCCGAGTGTTCCCTACCTCCTTGAAAGGGGAAACTTTAGCATGGTATGGTAGCCTTCCTGAACAGCCCATTGATAGTTTCGACACCCTTGTCAAAAAATTCAATGCACAATATGCAACCAGTTGAGCCCATAGGTTGACTTTTGCTGCACTAGCGACATTACGCCAAGCGGACGATGAACCTCTCCATAGGTTCATGGAACGATTTGGGCAACTGACTGTTCAGATTAGAAACCTCAACCCTGATGTAGCACTACATTCCATGATGCCGGCCCTTCGACCGAGCAAGTTCGTAGATAGTTTATGCAAGAAACCTCCCTCTAGCATGGACGAAATACGCGAATGCGCGAAAGGCTACATATAGATGGAAGAAATGTCAAAGTTTAGAAACGAAGTCTGACGGATTAGAGAGAAGCGAGAGAAACACAAAGTATGCACCAAAGTTGACCCCCAGAGGTTAGACAAGAGGCACAGGCAACACAAGCCGCAACTTCTCCCGAAAAGACCCAGGTTCGAGAGATATACTCCTCTGATGGTTAACCAAACCACAATCATGGAAGAAGCCTTCAACACATAGGTACATGTGACACTACCATCTCCTTCATCATTCATGAAACAGGGAGGAAACCCTAATAGATATTGTCGTTACATCGTGGCAATGACCATAACACCGATGAATGTTGGGCCTTAAAGGATAAGATAGAAGAACTTATCCAAGTGGGACACTTATCACGGTTTGTGAAGAGGTTTGATAATCCTCCAACACAGAATAGACAAGAAGGACGACAAGGGGATCGATTCAGAAACAAAGACAATGATAGACGAAGAGATGGCGCAGAGGACAGAGGGAGGCAAAGACAACCACAACCTAGACGCGAACGTCAACACCCTCACCAGCAGGAAGAAGAGCCTACTCAGCACATACGCGATGTGATTAATACCATTGCAGGTGGTTTCTCATATGGAGGATCATCCAGTTGATCTTGAAAGAAACACCTGCACTCCATTAGGGACTTTGATATAAACTATATCAACACTCTTCCAGTGCAGAGTTTACCTCCTATCACATTCAATGACGACCATTTTTATGGGAATTAATTCTGCCAACCAGGAAGACCCCATGGTCGTGTCCCTTATAATCGCCAACTTTAAAGTGACAAAAATACTCATCGATCAGGATAGCTCCGCTGACATCTTATACCTCAAGACCTTTCAAAATCTAAAGATCTCAACAAGTATCATTCAGACTTACCCAAGACCTCTCCTAGGCTTTGCAGGAGAAAGGGTAGAAACCTTGGGCTACGTTGACCTAATGACCACTTTCGGTTAGGGTTCACTTTTAAGGAGCTTTACTCTCAGGTACCTAATCGTGGATGCCGACACATCGTACCTCACCTTGATTGGCAGAAAAACACTGAACGAGCTGGGAGCTATTGTTTTTACGCCTCACTTGAAGATGAAATTTCCTACCATGACAGGGGAAATTGTCATTGTGAGAGCATACCAAAAGCAGGCTAGACAATGTCACTTCGAAAGTCTCAAAGTGATACCATATCCTCTTGACAGGAGGTCAGACAAACATCGTACCACTTCGGGGGGCACCACCCAGGTTATGAATATAGACAGAGAGTCTACCCCTTATACACTGATGGTCTATATAGCTCACCATGATGATACCTTCGACGTGGATCCGCGCGATGACAACATCGACAAAGGACCAAAACCAATTGAAGAACTAGTCAAGCTACAACTCAGGACCAAACCCAGAAAGTGCACGCAGCTTAGCAAAGAGCTTACCAGCCATGAGTACAAACATATAGCTTATGTACTCCGCAAGAATGCATCTCTATTCGCTTGGCTACCATCCGGTATGTCAGGTATTGACCCTAATGTCATATGCCACAAGCTGGCAATATGTCCGCAGGCTAAACCAATAGCACAGAAGAAGTGGAATTTGGGAGAAGAAAGACGAAAGGTAGTAAAAGAAGAAGTAAACAAATTGCTTAAAGCCAACTTCATTAGAGAAGTCAAGTATTCTACTTAGCTCGCTAATGTTGTCATGGTCAAAAAAGCTAGTGGCAAATGGCGTATGTGCACAGATTTCACAGACCTCAACAAGGCATGCCCGAAGGACGCCTACCCATTACCCAGCATTGACAGACTAGTCAATGGTACGTCCGGATTCCAAATCTTGAGCTTCCTGGAGGCATATTCTGGTTACAATCAGATCAGAATGTATGTCCCAGATGAACAAAAGAAGACCTTCATCACTGAAGATGCCAACTACTGCTACCGAGTCATGCCCTTTGGTTTCAAGAATGCAGGGGCCACATACCAGCAGCTAATGGACCGCGTCTTCAGAAAACAGATCTGACGCAACGTCGAGGTCTACGTGGACGACATGGTCGTTAAGTCCCAGAATGTAGCCCAACATGTAGCAGATCTGGAAGAGGTATTCGAAGAGGTTCGAAAGTACAACATTGCGTCTCCACCCTGAAAAATGCACATTTGGGGTGGGTGGTGGCAAATTCCTTGGTTTCATGATCACACACCGAGGAATTGAAGCCAACCCGAACAAATGCTCAGCTATATAACATATGCATAGCCCGAACAACGTCAATGAAGTTCAGAAACTGAATGGAAGACTAGCGGCCTTATCAAGATTTCTTCCGAAACTCGTCGAGAAGGCAAAGCCTTTCTACAAGTTGCTCAAAAAGATAGAACCATTCCTTTGGGATGACACTTGCGAGCAGGCCTTCAAGGCATTCAAAAAGACAATTGTTGTGCCACCTGTCTTGAGTCGACCTCGACAGGGGACACCATTGCTCTTATATCTTGTAGTGGTAGATGAGGCTGTCAGTTCAACACTTGTCCAAGAAGAAGGGAAACACCAACTCCCTATCTATTTCACTAGCAAATGATCGAGAAGATAGTCTTGGCATTAGTCATCTCCGCCAGGCGCCTCCGGCCTTATTTCTAAAGTCACCAAGTGATAGTCAAAACTAACTATCCCATCAAATAGAAACTGCAGAAGCCCAAATTGGCAGGCAGGATGGTGGCATAGTTGGTCGAACTGTCAGAATTTGACATTCTATATGAACCACGTGGTCCCATGATGACACAATTCATGGCAGACTTCCTGGCAGAATTTGCAGAAAAGACAAGTCCACCCCAGACTGGTGGAATCTTTATGTGGACGGAGCATCCAACGTACAAGGAAGCGAAGCAGGCATTATACTTGAAGGACTTGACAACATCTCGTTGGAACAAGCTCGTAAGCTTAACTTCAAAGCCTCAAACAACCAAGCTGGGTATAAGACACTCATAGCAGGACTCAAACTCGCAAAAGAAGTTGGAGCTCAATGTTTGAGATGCTATTCCGACTCACAGCTCGTGCAGGGACAGATAGTTGACAAATATCAAACCAAAGAAACCATACTCCTCCAGTATTACCATATGGCCAAAACACTCATCGTAGTTTTGAGTGTTTCGAGATGTATCACATCCACGAAAGAGTAACACCAGGGCTGACTTGCTATCCAAACTGGTCAGTACCAAAAAGACCGGGCACCTCAAAACAATCATTCAAGAAACCCACAATTTACATCCAAGCAGTAATGCCTGTCGAGTTGGAGGGACCCAATTGGATGACCCCTTATAGAGGCTTTCTCATAAAGGGAACACTCCCCACAGATGAAAACGAGGCCCAACGTCTAAAGAGGATAGCAGTTACTACGTCATCATCGATGGCGAGTTATTCAAAAGAGGTCTTACAGCACCTCTACGCAAGTGCTTGGATAGCCAACGGGCAAACTACTTCCTGAGGGAACTCCATGAAGGAATCTGTGGCCTCCAAACAGAGGGACACTCCCTCGCCACCAAGGTAGTACGGGCAGGATACCACTGTGGCCAACACTCAGGACCGATGCTTTCGAGCTCACACGGAAATGCAAAAGATGTCAAGAGTTTGTGGACATCCCACGGATTCCCCCTGACAACCTTCATACCATCTTGCCCCCATGACCTTTCGCAATGTGGGGGATGGACATCTTGGAACCATTTTCTAAAGCTCCAGGAATGGTCAAGTTCTTGCTCTTGGCAATCGACTACTTCACTAAATGGATTGAGGCAAGGCCACTGCGGGGAAATAACTGCCAGTGAAGTTGAAACCTTCACCTAGAAACATCTCATATGCAGATATGGTCTACCCTACGCTATTATCACTAACAATGGTACATAGTTCAAGGCACAGACCTATGAGGACTTCCTCACATGATTGGGTATCAAGCACCTGGTCACCTCTGTTGAACACCCCCAAACTAATGGTCTGGTGGAAGCTGCAAATAGAGGCATTCTCTGAGCCCTTCACACTAGACTGGACATGTCTAAGGGTCTCTGGAAGGAAGAACTGCCCAGCATACTCTGGGCTTACCATTGCACACCTCAAAGCACTACAAAAGGAAACCCCTTTCCGCCTTACATATGGCACTGACGCCATGATCCCCATCGAGCTAGGGGAACCTTCGACAAGAAAGATGTTATTTCAAGAACAGTGCAACAAGGAAAACATGAGAGTTGAGCTGGAAACCAACAAAGAAATTTGAGACATAGCTAGAATTAATGAAGAAGCAGCCAAGCTCCGCAGGATAAGAAAATACAATTCTAAAGTTCAACCTCGAACTTTCCAGCTAGGCAATCTAGTCTGACGTGTTCAAGGTGAAGCCAAGAAGGATTCCTGTGCAGGCAAGCTTGGACCAAACCGGGAAGGCCTGTTCAGAGTCATCACGAATCGGGAAAATGACGCCTACAAATTATAGGAACTCAGTGGTAAAGACATTCCAAGAACTTGGAATGCTACTTACTTGAAGTTCTACTACAGCTAAGGAGTTCAAGATTGGGTGGTGTACTCTTTTTCTTATTTGAGTCCTTTTTTCCCATTGGGTTTTTTGGCTTGAAAGGTTTTAATGAGGCCCATCCGAGAAATAACAAAGGAATATGTACATTAAATGCCATATTAATAAAACATATACCTCTCTTTCATATATTTATGTTAACGCTTGCATGATTTTGACTAATTTCAAGAACTATCATCTGATCACTCTCCCTGGTCCAGCCTCGACAAAAAACACCAGACCATGTCCTGGTATTACTTGCTAAGGTCCACCCTAGGCAAGCCTTACTAAAATCCAGGGCGAACACGTCCTTGTACTCCCCAAAGAATCGTAAATCCAAACTACGTTGAACTATCAAGGTTCATAAGTCTAAAGCTTTGGTTGAACTTACAAGACCCAAGGTCTGCCCTTGGCAATTTATAGGTTTGTAAAACCAAACTACGCTGAACCTTCAAGGTTCGTAAGCCTAAAGCTTTGTGTTGCGAAAACGGCAAGTGCACCGCTCGTTTCAAGTAATAGAATAGGTAAGTAGAGTATCGTATCCACAGAGATTGACACTGATTTTACGGTAATTCACATTCTAAGCAATTGGAAGGAAAATAAATTGTTTTTGAGAAAATGTTGTTGTGTTGTGAAATTGAGTAATCGAACAAATAACAGGATTAAAAAGAATTTAAAAGCAAGTTGAGTGAGTTGTAAACCAATGGGAGAAACAATTGTGATTAGGACGCAATCCCCTTTGATTCCTGCCTCCTTCACTTAACTGATTATCAAAGTTGATTGCTTCTGATTACTTAGAGAATAAATCTTTTCTAATTTAGCTAATCCCTAATCCCTTAGTGAATTATCCCTTTAACCTGACTCAAAATCCTAATCCCTTAGTGATTTCTATCAAGCTAAGCCTTTAAAAGAATATATTATAAAGTTCTGCAATTATACATCCCTATCCCTAGGCAATGTAAAAACTGTTATTTTACTCATGTCAGAAATTAGAATCCAAATATCCATATTGCGAATCCTAATCCTAAGAACTTAATTAGAATGGCCAATTCTAAGAAGAATATAACAATGAAGAACAGAGTAAAACAAAGCAATCAGAATAATCTCATTCAATACCAGTTAAATTACAGAGGAGTTCACATTGGTTCTTAGCCTAACCACATTACTAGAATTTAGCCTGACATATTCATGTCAAACACCAAAGCATACAAGGAAAACATAATTCTTCTCAAACCCTAACTTTGATCTTTCTCTTCCAGCAATTCTCTTTTGATTCTATGTAATTGGCTATCAAGAGTGGTGTAGAGTGATATCCATTGATGTCCAGAGGCCCCCCTTTTATAATTACTCTGAGGATGTTTTATTTTGGGTAACAAAGCCTCTCTCTTTCTCAATTTTCGAACCAGATATTAAAAATTAAGGAAACAAAATCTTCATGGCGCTGATCGCGCGAGATTCCGCGTTAACCGCGCGGTTCATACGAATCCAAGCTTCCTGCAGACCTTACAGGTTTGACGTGATCCACGCGGTTCATGGTGCTAACAACACGACTTGTTCGAGCTTGAGGCTTGATATTTACACTATGGTGCGACTCGCGCGGAACTCCACGTGATCGCGCGAAACCTTCATTTTGATTTTCTTCTTTTTGACTTGATTCTTCTCCTTTTGACCCTGAAATCATGCTTTGGAAATGAATGAGATAAAATTAACTATAAATGATAAACTTAGCCTATTCTAATCTATATTCCTGATTTATTTAATTGAATTCTAACCTAAAGTAACCTAAAACTAAGATGTGTTAGCAACACATCACTTTGGTCGACCTTCATTTGTAAATCCAAACTACACCTAACCGTCAAGGTTCATAAGTCTAAAGCTTTGGTCAACCCCTTACAGGTTTGTAAAACCAAACTACACCGAAGAAGACATGATCCCAAGCGGATACTGGACATGTCCCCCTTCTTCCAGGTCCATCACAAGGAAAACGAAAACCTAGATTTGCTTGTGGTTGACCTTACAAAGCCCAAGATCCGTCTTGGCATGAAGACCTAAGGTCTGTCCTTGGTAGAAGGCTCGTAATTCCAATCACGTTTGGTTGACGTTACTAAGCCCAAGATCCATCTTGGCATGAAGACCCAAGGTCCGTCCTTAGTAGAAGGCTCGTAATTCCAACCACTTTTGGTTGACCTTACTAAGCCCAAGATCCGTCTTGGCATAAAGACCTATTTGTCCTTGGTAGAAGGCTCGTAATCCCAACCACGTTTGGTTGACCTTACTAAGCCCAAGATCCATCTTTGCATGAAGACCCAAGGTCTATCCTTGGTAGAAGGTTCGTAATTCCAACTATGTTTGGTTGAACTTACTAAGCCCAATATCCGTCTGGGCATGAAGACCCAAGGTCCATCCTTGATAGAAGGTCCATAATTCTAGCTATGCCGAATCGCTAAGGTTCATAAGTCTAAAGCCTTGGTTGACCTTATTAAGCCAAAGATCTGTCTTGGCAACCCAAGAATCAGTTTTCTTGGCCATTTACAGGTTTGTAAACCCAAACTACAGTAAACTGTCAAGGTTCATAAATCCCAAAGTTTTGGTCAACCTCTAAAAACCCAAGGCGGACGTGTCGCTGGCACATTCTCAATGACTCATGGATCCAATACCAGCTCTTAGGACCACAAACCCAAGGCTACACCTTGGTGAATCTCAACAAAACCCAACCTGGATGACTCCACTAGTATCAGCCTTGACAAATACGAGGTACAACCATGTCTACCCTCAACGTAGGTTATTATTTCTATATTTTCTTCCTTGCAGGAATATAAGTTCTCAGGAACATAAAGCCCAAGATATATACTTGGCATACAAAGGCCAGGGTCCGCCCTTTGGTCTCCTAAAACCCAAGAAAACTATCTTGGTACTATTGTATGCTATGGAACCCTGACATGGTGGACCATAGGATTGTTCGTTTTTCAGATGTTCAAAGTCTATCTTTGACCTACATAGTTATTAACAACACTTGGTAACTCGCAACGTTTAAAGCTTGAAGACCACCCGTGGTCAACCTCGTATTCACCAAGTTATCCATCACGAAAACATAAGGTATTTAAAGCGTAACCCTGATGATTTCAGTGCTCACAAATTTTATTTGCGCAGGAATACGAGCTACACAAAAATCCAAGGAATATTCTTGGTACCAAAGTCCAAGGTCCTCCCTTGGGGCAATAAACCTAAGAAATATTCTTGGTACCAAAGTCCAAGGTCAGCCCTTGGCACAATACATCGAAGAAATGTTCTTGGTACCAAAGTCCAAGGTCCGCCCTTGGCACAATAAAACCCAAGAAACATTCTTGGTACCAAAATCCAGGGTCCGCCCACGGTACTCCAACCTCTATGGAACCTCGACACGTAGGACCATAGAGTTATTTATTTTGCAGCAAAGATGTCCAAGGTCTACCCTTGACATTTCAAACCCAAGAAAACTCTTGGCACTTTCATCCAGTGGAAACCTCGATAAAAGAGTCCACCCTCAACATTCCAAACTCAAGAAGCACTCTTGGTATACTGAACCTTGACAAGATAAGCTAAAAACTTAGCTATTTGCAGAGTCCAACACAGATGTTCACGATCAATCCTCGACATTTCCAAGCCTAAGATACATTAGCACACTTTAGCAACGGGAACTTCGACAAGCAAAGCTAAAGACTTAGAGCCATTTTTGCTAAAATAGGAACCCAACATTACTTCATGACAACGATAGTTCATGATATGCAAAACCCAAGATGTACACTTGGTACCGCAATCATTTGATAATTCAGCAAGCAATGTTAATACATCAAGAACAATCGCAAATAACGAGACACTATCGCAACGTAAAGTCTTAGATTAGTTCGACGACAATGCTATTCGAGTTGCTTATCAGTGAAAAGATAGTATGAAATATAAAGAAGATTGACGAAGATGGAGAAATAAGGAATACTTTCATTAAAGTTGAAAAATAACTTACATGGCCACCAACGGCCAAAGTACAAAAGAAGCGGAACCAAGCTCCTCCTCATCAACCAAGGCACCATCCTTTACATCCTTGAAAGGGTCAAACTGACGCAAGTCAAGGTCCTTCATGAAAAGGCCAGCTTGGCAAACTACCTTGAAGAAGCCTTTTTGATGCTGCTTCACTACTGCCTACTTGAACACCTTCAACTCCTCGTCAAGCTCCTTGCTTACCTTCATCTCAGCCTTAAGCTCAACCTTAGCTTCCTCCAGCCTCCCCTCCAGACTCACCACCTTCTCAGCTAACTCCATCTCAGTAGCGAGTCCATCCTCAGCATCTTTCAGCTTTGCCTCCAACTCGGGCACTTTCTTTGCAAACTCCTCCTTTTTAGCAACAACCTTATGAACCTTGGTAGTAGTTGTCCTGCCACGAATGATCAGCTCATCACCATCAAGCCTAGTCCTCAACAGCTTGGACAAAGCCTCACTAGCCTTGGTAGACAGTTGATGGTTACACCTGATCGCCTAGGCAAGGCCCACCACAACGCCGTTCAGTCTATTACGCTCAAACCGCCAAGCATTGCGAACAATGTCCTTCAGCTTGTTGTACTCTTGCTCTAAGGAGGCAGCCTTGCTCATGGCTTCTTGATACAGTTGTCGATGTTCTTTGATGATGGCAAGGCCTTTCTGCAAAAAGAGCTCAACAGCGTCAAGCAAACGATGGGCATCGGCAGACCTAATCAGAATCCTGTCAAAGGGGGTCGGCAGTCCTCAATCAAGTCTATGCCCAACGCTCCATAAAGTGTTGACCTCCCTTGGAACACATAAAAACTCGAGGGAGGAGACGGGATGAGTAGCAAGCGGTGGCATTGCAGATGGAGGAGGGGGAGAAGGAGACAGAGTGACAATGGCAGGAGAAGCAAGTCGGGAGATGGGTGGAGTCGGAGCGGGAGCCATAGGAGGCACAATAGCAGTAGCAGTAGTGACAGGTGGAGATGGAGCCCGGACGGGAGATGAAGCCCGAATGGGAGGCAGAGCCACGACAACAGGAGCAGCAGCAGGGGAAGCAGTGGTAGATGTCGGAGCCTGGACAGGAGGAGGAGAAGTAGGTAGAAGCCCGACAACCTCCCTTAGTGTACGCAGGCTACGATGGGCATAGGTGGCCTGAGACTTCTTGCACCCAGACGTCCCAACACCGTCGTCTCTCTTCCTCTTTGGTAGATAGAAAGGAGAGGGGCTGGGGAAAGCAGCATCAACATCAGTAGGGCCAATCCGGACAGTGTGTCGACCCTCTTCTCTAGCTGGGGGGAAATAGAAGGTCGCACAACATCGCCACCCACATTCCTCACTAGTGGCCTCCACTGGAAGTTGCCCATGATACCGGCAAACCAGAAAACTAGGAAGTTATAAGGAAGGAAAATTACCGTCCAGTGCGGCAAAGGGGTCATCAGCCGAAGGCAGCAACAAAATGGTTCGCGCATCCAAGGAGGCTAACAACAACTCTAAGGTTTCCTTGTTAGACCTCTCCACAAGGGTCAGCACATCCTCATCAAAGGACCTAAACCTGGTACAGTCAGCCTGCCAATTGATTTCACGTTGTCGACACTTACCAAAACAATTTAACTACGTTAATTTTGTAGCACAGGATTAACCTAAGTCGACTCAGAGACACAATCAATATGGTTCTAGCTTCAATTTACGAATAACAGTGAGGGGGGAATTTTATCAAACAGTTTGTGTGCGTAAGTAAAACTTACAAAAACGTAAACTAAAATTAAAGAGCAACACAGAAACTAACAGAATTCAAAAGAAGTAATGTAAAACAGAATTTAAAACATCAATCCAATTCACCTCACCAAGCAATTTGAATCATCATTGTTCTCAGAAATTAATCCTATCATGAAAGTTCATTCAATCTCATTAGAAGCAACTCAATCGACTTAACCCCTAAATTG
>PYAF01000352.1:214785-243944 GCA_007407185.1 Glycine tomentella
AACGTAAACTAAAATTAAAGAGCAACACAGAAACTAACAGAATTCAAAAGAAGTAATGTAAAACAGAATTTAAAACATCAATCCAATTCACCTCACCAAGCAATTTGAATCATCATTGTTCTCAGAAATTAATCCTATCATGAAAGTTCATTCAATCTCATTAGAAGCAACTCAATCGACTTAACCCCTAAATTGATTGAAACCACAACCCTAACTGAAATATCATCCAATTAATCTGTGATTAATATTCGAAATTAGGAAATGAATCCATAACCTAATCTGATTTCAATCCTAAACGCATTCATAATCATGAAAACAAAATAGCAATTGAAGAAGAAGATGAACATTCAAATAGAATTTGAAATACTAAACCAGAACTCAAATTCTCCTTGTTTTTGGGTTGGATTCTTGGATTGATTGAGGATTTAGCCTTCCATGATCATCATCAGTGAAAGCCCCATGAAATGGTTGCACAAAAATGGAAGCACAGCAAAACGAAAATGAAGAACAAGGAAGAACAGTAGAGAGAAAATGAGAGCAAGAGTTTTGATCCTAAAAACTAAAGAAAAGAAATGTAAAACTTGTTTATTGAATTGTAAAGTGTGTTCTCCAAGTTTCACTTAAGTCACTAATATATGTAGTGACTGAGTTCTGAAAATAAAATGGGCCACAAACAAACCCAACAATCTAATTATTTGCTATTTACAACCATGAAAGTCAAATTCGCAGCCCAAAATTACAAGTGCAGAGGCGGTAACTTCAAAGCTTAAAATGACCCTCTAAATGACAGAATTGGCCTTGGGTTATTTCTATCAAACTTGTAGATCTTTTCGTTATCTTTTCAGGGACTCCTAGAACACTCCATTCGGAGATTGGTATCACCCTATAGGTCCTGCACAAGTTAGATACATCAAGTGAGCCAAAAATCCGAAAATACGCAACAATTAGCAATTAAGCCCACTTACTTGCCTAGGCCAAAAACTGAATTAGAATAGGAAAATAAAGGTCCAAGAGAGGTTAAATAAGCTAAGAAGGATAGAAAAATACTCAACTAAAAGCACTCTATCTCCAATAGAAGGGGAAGCGAGCCTCCCCATCCATGTTGCGCATCAGTGGCAACCCATCAGCCACGACACCACTTTCGTGGACCTTGAAGAATTGGTCCTTTGAAGCAGCGGAAGACATTGGTGTCAACCTCGAATAGCTTTTTTGAGACGCTGTGCAAAGAGACCCAAATGACCTTCCCAGACAGCTTGGTTTGGAAAAAGAACAAGAAAAAGGGAACAATTTCACGAATGTGCAAATGAGAACATAAAATCTCAAAGGCCCGCACCACTGCCCAACTGTTAGGATGAAGTCGGGAGGGGGCCACATTCAAATACTCCAATAAAGCACATTGAAATGGAGAGAAGGGGAGAAGAAGATCCAACACCTCGAAGAGGCATCGGTACATGAAAAAGAAAGGCAGAGCGCCCGGCGTCGCCTTCAAGCAGGGAAAGTCATTTTCCCCGTAGGGCTCGATGATGACTTTGCAGGCATCCGAAGGAGCCGTCATCTACAACAGAAGTTATGGAGGAACTATTTAAACACGTCCTCCCTTACCAACTCATAGCCACGAATGATTGGAACAGTCGGTGGCGAGCCAGCACCGGGGCTGCAACGCACACAAGAGGAAGCTCTAACGCCTCCCGGGCTAGTTTGTCTCATCCTCCATGAAGAAGAAACAGGGATGATGGTTAGTGGCAGAGGTTCATTCAACCTTGCCTGCTGACAAGGACGAGAAGTGTCTCATCAGCTTGACGAGAACTCGCCCTCCTCCCGGAGGAAGAAGACTATCCGTCGGAATCTCCGCCATGGGTATTCTCCTCCGAAGAGTCACCCACGGAGATGACTTTGCACATGACATGCTGCTTTATCGAGCCATCGGAGTCACTACCCCTATGTCAAAAGCAGAGTTAGAGATGGGTGAGACAAACATTTTTATTACCTTGAGAGAAAATGGAAGCTAAAGGGAGACGAAGAATGAACAAGAAGACTCAAAAAGCAAAGACACAGGGATGATGGAAATGGTAGGAGTCCCATCCACTTAAAGGGAGGTGAAGCTCGATGGTTACTGGCAGGATTTGAAACGTTCCCTAGAAACTCTCGTCACGGTTTGACTCCCTCCATCCATTACTGCACGTTCTCCAGTACGTGTCCACTCCCCGAGTGACACGTGAACACGAGTAATGGTGCATGGGTGGCACATTTAATGTGAAGAAATGCATGTTTTCAATAATCACATCAACGGTCATATTTTGGCAGAATCATCATACCTGACACTTCACTTATCTGCCAAGTTAAGACTTATCCACTAAAAAGCAAAATAGTCTACCTTGGATAGCTCAACACTAACAAAACCGAACTACCTTGTCCAGGTTCAGATGTCGATACAATTTGGATAACCTTGTCCAGGTTCTTGATACTACTCAACAAAGCTATCGACCTTGATGCATGACGTCACTTGTCCACTCTCGGGGGTTGAAGCTCTCACCATTGCTACCATGACATTGTATGTACTTCGTTGACGCTCTTTCACCCTCTTTCGCCCACAAGCTGGCTCAGAGGATGAGGGGCTTATGTACAGTCCAAAAATGGTAAAGTTACACGTGGCCATCACTGCAAGGTCACTATACACGTGGACACCCTCCACGTCAGCATTGCAACATTAATAATGCCTATTTACTATCCAAGTGTCAACCTGGACACACGTGTCCGTCCTCCCTATCAGCCTTGCTACTGGAGTGCGAACATCAACCTTCTACAGGAGCACGAACGCCTACAGTCCATATCTCTATATTAACAACATATCAACTATACTGGGTCATTCAAATAGGTGTAACTACCTTATCACCTAATATATCTATAAGTTATCTACAAGTTGTTACTTATCTACAAGTAATAGTATATTAATAAGGTACACATTATCTTCTATTTGAATTAGATAATTGCCTGCTATTATCTGTTATTATCTTATCAACAAATCACTAACAAACAAAGGCCCAAAACCCATACTCCACACTATAAATACATGTTCTCTCTAAACCTTATCAGCCTAGAATCACTCAATATATTTTCACACAACTTGACAGATACACTCATATCATACTGATATTATACTCAGTTATTCTCTTATAATTGATGTACTTACTTGAGCGTCAGAGTGTTTTTCCTTTGTTTTGCAGGTCCTCCCCTTAAACAAGGTTGACTCCTTATCCGACGTGCAAAATTTGGGGTCCACATTGAATACATCCAACCCATACGTGAAATTTCTAGATTTTGGTGAGAATAATTATCTTTCAAAGATGACACAATATTCACATTTAACAGATTGGTGGCTTTGCAATACCACTAGTGAACTTGAAGCTGGAGCCTTATCTTTATTACCAAAGATCCTACCAATTGGTCCATTCATGGAGAGTGGTGATCATGAGTTTAGATCACGGGCAATTCTGTGAAGAAGACTTTTCTTGCTTGAGTTGGCTTGATCAATAACTCCTTGTTCTGTAATATACATTGCATTTGGTAGCTTCACTATTTTTGACCCTCACAACTCAAGGAACTAGCACTTGGACTTGACCTCACAAATAGGCATTTTCTGTGGGTTTTACGTGAGGATGAGGCTAGTGGAAGCACCAAAGTCACATACCCAGATGAATTTCAACATACTCTTGGCAAAATTGTAAAATGGACACCTCAAAAGAAGGTGTTAAGCCACCCTACAACATCTTGTTTTATTAGTCATTGTGGTTGGAACTTTACCATGGAAGGTGTGTCCAATGGGGTACTGATAAGCAATGTCATATCGCTTCAAAACAATTAAACTACACTAATTCTGTAGCACAGGATTAACCTAGGTCGACTCAGAGATACTATCAATATGGTTCCAACTTCAATTCACTAATAAACAATAGGGGATTTTTTGTCAAACAGTTTGCATGCGATAAGTAAAAATTGCAAAAAACGTATAAACTAATGTGAATTGATAAGAGGTAATGTAAGAACAGAAAATGAAAATGAAGAACGGTGAAGAACAATGAAGAATAGTTGAGAGAAAATAATAGAAAGAGTTTTAATTTTGAAAACTTAAAAAGGAAGTATAAATTATGTTTTTGCTAAAATGTAGTGTCATATTCATTCCTAATTTCACTAGCATATAGTGACTAAGTCAAAAGGAAAGAATGAACCATGAATAGGTCCATTTGTTCTAATTAATTATGCTATTTACACCAATAAAAATTCAACTTGCAGTCCAAAATTTAAGTGTAGTGATTATGACTTCAAAGCCTAAAATGACCCTCCAAATGACAAAATTGGCCTTTGCTTATTTCTGACAAACTTGTAGATATTTTCCTTATCTTTCCAAGGACTACTCATATGCTCCATTCGGTGTTCTATAGAGCTCTGTAGGTCCTGTACAAGGAAGATAGGTCAAGTGAGAAAAAAAAATTCGAAAATAAGCAACAATTAGCAATTAAGCCAACTTGCTTGACTAAGACAAAAATTGAATTAGAATAGAAAATAGAAGTTCAAGAGAAGTCAAATAAGCTAAGAAGAATAGAAAAATATTTAACTAAAAACGCTCAATTAGATACCTTTCTTGTGTTTGCCCTTTTTTGCTGACCAATTAGTTGTCAAGTCTTACATTTGTGATGTGTGGAAGGTGGGGTTGGGATTTGACTCTAATAAAAATGGGCTTATATCACATTCAGAGATAAATAAGAAAGTGGACCAACTCCTTGGAGATGATATCATAAGGGAAAGGTCTCAAAAACTGAAGGAGATGGTTGTAAGAAACATTGCACAAGGGGGACAATCCTATGAGAATTTCAGCAAGTTTGTGGAGTGGCTCAAATAGTAAGAACGTTCTTGTTGATGTTCTTAAGTTGTGAACAATATTTGTCCCACATGATTGATAAATTTAAAACAGAGAAAACAGAATAGAAAATAACGGAGGTTTTAAAAACTTCTGAAGTTTATACTCATAGTGATGTCGTGACAAAATATGAGCATTTAAATAAAGCTCCGTCTTTGTATAGACAATAAATTAGAATTCTTGTCAAAACCTCCTTAATTTTTACTATAAAAAAAGTCTAACTCAATTGATTGAAGGTAAATGACATAAGTCTCTTGATTTTATTTTTGATCTCTATGAATAATTTTTTTTATTAGATGGCAATTATGGTTCGACTTTAGTTAAACAACCAATTAGTTCAATATGTTATTGAGAACAATTCATATCTAATTTGAATTATTTTGGGTTGAATAAGAATTAATTATCTCTCATTGAAATAAATCTTTTTTCAAGTAATTTTATTATATAATTTTTTTTACTGCATATTGCTAAAAACCAAAACAAATAAAAATTAAAATAGCTCTATATTGATAAAAGAATAGTCATGGTTAAGAATTTTTACAACATCACTAACAAAGAATTGAATACTGTTATTAATAAAAACCAAAGTAAAATGATAAGTAAAAAAAAATGTAACAGCTAACACCCTTCCTTATACTGGTATAATACATAAATCAGTTTAAAGAAAAATCAAAATTATCCTTAATTTGATGTTAATAAAATTTAATTCAGTTGATTAAATATAATATATGAATTATTATAAATTTCTGATACATATTTTTGATTAATATGTATTGAAAAACAAAATCAACTAATAATATGCTTTGAAAAGAAAATTTAAATCATTCTCCAAAGTCTCAAAGGACACTTGATTGAGAGGCTCATTTACATTAAAAAAAAAAAGTAAAAAAGTTATATTTTCAAATAAAACTAGTCTTCACACAAAACATAGTGGAGTGTTATTACTTTCTTTTTTATAAATTAAAAAGCCCAACTTGTAGAAATTCATTGGGACTATAAATATATATTAATCAGGATAATCTAATAATTACTGAAAGATTCAGATATCTTTAACCACAACCAAGTATAAACTTTAAATCAAGGACAGTAGTCACTCAAGACACTTTTCATCTCCCAATAATTCTTGCACTGAAAGCCAATTTCTAATTTGATGGGCATCCCTCACTTTCTTCTTATTCCATATCCAACACTAGGACATGTGAATCCCCTTATGCAGTTGTCTCAGGTTCTTGCCAGACATGGCTGCAAGATTACTTTTCTGAACACAGGATTCAACCACAAAGGAGCAAATACAGCAGCAGGTGCTGGGATAGACAACGCCCATATAAAGTTTGTGACACTCCCAGATGGTTTGGTCCCTGAAGATGACAGAAGTGACCACAAAAAAGTTATTTTTTCACTCAAAAGCCACATGCCTCCTATGCTTCCCAAACTCATTCAAGATATCGATGCTTTGGATGCTAACAATTACATCACTTGCATTGTTGTCACAGTGAATATGGGTTGGGCCTTGGAAGTTAGCCACAAATTGGGAATTAAAGGAGCTCTTCTGTGGCCTGCATCTGCAACTTCGTTGGCCACATGTGATTGCATCCCATGGTTGATTCATGATGGAATTATAGATTCAGATGGTAAAGTTTTCTAACTATAGATATTTATTTCTTGTTACATTCTGAGAAGGAACTGAAAGTTTTTGAACCAATTCTACCGATACCAAAATCTTATACTCTTTAAGTTGACAAGAAGTATCAATTTTATTTGTTTTGTCTAACTATGGCAAATAAGGAAGTAAAAGTTTAGTTGTTTTACAACTTTCTGTTTTTTCTGAAAACAGCTGTAAAGAGATGCTTTTAGAAGTAGGGTAGCTTAAGAGGATACTGGTGTTTTTATATTCATCTTAGACTACCAAAATGTACCTAGATAAGTAATATATTTGTTTTCAAATAGACAATTATTGTTTTGATAAACCCTATATTACATTCATGTCAAAAATTTGAGTATATTTACTAGTTAACACCAAATACTATGTACGAATGAACTGAATGAACCTTTCTCCACAAATGCCACACATTCTGGACAGTTTCCAACACCCTTATTTCTTTGGTATCACATGCATCCATATCAGATTAAAGCAACGCTCAAATTTTTTATGTTTCACTAACGTTTTTTAAGTATTACTTCTAAAAACATTAAAATTAGCAAGCCAAATGTAACCTATGAAATGCTCCTCTTGATTCTGTTGCTAAGTTGCTAACACCTACAGTCGAGATTTCTGAGAAAATTTTGTATATGGCTGATCTGTAATTCTCAGTTAATTACTAGTGTAAATACAAATATGAAGAGCTTTTTATGATTTCCTTTTTGGCATTTTAGGAAACCCCATCAAAAAACAAGAAATTCAACTCTCCACAAATCTGCCAATGATGGACACAGAAAACTTGCCATGGTGTAGCCTAGGTAAGATCCTCTTTCATCATATTGCACAAGAGATGCAAACTATTAAGTTAGGAGACTGGTGGCTTTGCAACACAACATATGATCTTGAGCCTGCCGCATTTTCCATATCACCACGGTTCCTACCAATTGGTCCATTGATGGCAAGTGACAGCAACAAAAGTTCACTCTGGCAAGGAGACACAACTTGCTTAGACTGGTTAGATCAGCAGCCACCTCAATCAGTTATATATGTTGCTTTTGGTGGTTCGGCAGTAATTGATCACAACCAACTTAAGGAATTAGCTCTTGGACTCAATTTCCTTGACAAGCCTTTTCTTTGGGTTGTACGACCGAGTAATGATAATGAGGCAAACAATGCATACTCTGATGAATTCCATGGAAGTAAAGGCAGAATTGTAAGTTGGGCACCACAGAAGAAGATATTGAACCACCCTGCCATAGCTTGTTTCATTAGTCACTGTGGTTGGAATTCTACCTTAGAAGGTGTATGTGGTGGCGTACCTTTCTTGTGTTGGCCATTAGCCAAGGATCAGTTTGTTAACAAGTCATATATTTGTGATATATGGAAGGTTGGACTAGGATTAGACAAGGCTGAGAATGGATTAATACCAAAGGGAGAGATAAGGAAGAAGGTAGAGCAATTACTTGGTGATGAAGGCATAAAAGCAAGGTCGTTGAAACTGAAGGAATTGACCTTGAATAACATAGTAGAAGGTGGTCACTCTTCAAAGAATCTCAAAAGCTTTATTAGTTGGTCAGAGTAATAATGCTTTGGTATAGTTTGGAAATCGTTGTAAACTTCCAATGTAGTTAGTAAAATTGTTCATTCTGTTATGTAGTATTTTGAGGACATTGAATATTATAAATCTCATTATTTCCATTCCATGATAAAGGATTAGAGACCTTTCTTGTTCTTGATGTCTTTCTCATATTTTCTGTTCTTTCCTTTCTTTGATTCTTGATCATTGAAGGTGGTTTTCTCCCCTCTCTCCCTTTCCTTGTTTCTTTGGTGACTAAGAAACCTTATTCTGTATGGCAGCTTTACTGACAAAAAAGCAGTGTCTGTGTGTTGTTCTCCCACACATTCCTTATATATACAATTGTCTCAGAAAAAAATTGGCAGCTGTTCACTATTTTGAAGGGAAGATATTTATTTTAGATTTATTTCTAGTTTCCTAAATGAAAATGCTAAATTGTACGAATTCCAGCAAACAACCAAACCATCTTTGATTTCTGTCAATGTTATTATTTTTTATTTATTTAATATTTTATCTAATAACATGTAAACATGTGGTTTTCAGTTCACTACTAACAATCACACATTCCACTTCAAAAAAAGAAACGTTAAGTGTGTCCCCATGGCATCTTTTGTGTATTTATTTGGTTTGAACTTAGAACACACTCAACACATTCTTTCAGATAATAGCAAGAAATCAGCTAGGGAGAAATCTATTTGTTTCTTTGCTGAAGAAGATATCGGTTTGTAGAAGTGGATTTGCTCCAACACCTAGCCTTAGAGATACCCTTTCAAGAGTCAATAACAGAGGAGGTGCCTATTTCTACTTGAGACAGAGGTCACTTACTAATGGCTTTTTAAGAAGGAATACAAAAATGGAATATCTAACTTAAATGAATGAAAAAAAAAATGGTCTAGCACAATGAATCTTGTATATCGGATAAATACAACTTAATGTCAATGCTAACTGTATGGTGTATCCTATAACTTAATGTCATGAATGAACTGGTTCTTTCAAAGAGATATGGATTCAATTCATTAACCTTAACCGCTTGGGTTTTTAGTTAAACATGAAAAAACTATATAAAAAAAATAAAGAAATTAAGAATGAAATCATCTAGCTAATTGCATATAGTTCCTTTTGGGTCGTTCAAAGCTCTTGGCACCCAAAACGTTCGAAAAAGCTTTCTTTCTTGTTTTTAAACTTTTAGTAAAATGGCAAAAAGTTGTTGAAAACTTTAAGTGTCCTTTTATGTGTGACTCAAGATATCCAATGTTTGACTTCCTATCTTCAATGATTGCTCCCAAGATATGCAAACATTGATCCAGAAATCACAATATATATTCTTGTATGAAATTTCATAAAAAAAAATAAAATAATAACAGTGGGACAGGGAGACATGCAAAAATATAACTCACAAATATGAAAATGTAACCTATGTCGCCCACGAAAGCAACACGGGAGAGCAAGACACTTAAATTTATTTGAATTAATGCACCAAGCACCACTCATGCAAGTCCTTTATAACCTCCTTTGTTGTAATAAAATTAAATAATTAGAAGGAAAAAGAGTAAAACTTAACAATGAAGCAATTAAAACATTAAATATTGGCAAGTGTCATCCACTGCAGATAGAATGGCTTGCGGTCCAATTAAAATCATATCGTATCTCGCAAATTAAGTGCTGGTGCGGTGCCTATACATGCAATCAGTGCAATGCAACGGTGCGGTTTGATAAGCTAGATAGCAGAGCAGGAGATTGGCATAATTTTACAGGGTAGTCGCCTATGTTTTTCCAGCAAATGAAGCTGTGGCATTTTTGTTAAGAGAAATGTTCACATTTAACCTCATATAAAGAATCGATTTTCATATACCAAATTGTTTGGAAATCAACCAAGGGATCGATAGTTTGGTATATAGGCATAATTGATTATTGATTATATAAATAAAATAAAATAATTTTTTAATGTGTGAAAAAAGTTAAGTGTAAAGATTTTGAGCAGTGGATTTTGTGACAATAGCTAAATCCGCTGTGCGTGTCCCTAGTAAAACTAATAATCTAAGCCAACGGAGCATTGATTTGTCCACGAAGAGCTATTCATGGAGAACGAGCTTTTTGTCGTAACACGTCCTTTGCTATAAATGTTTTTAATTATGAATTTAACCCACCTCATGTCTATTGTTTTTAATTATATATACAGTGTAAATTTTTTACATTATCATCAATTAATTAAAAATTATCCTTAATTAGTATGACTTTTACTTTTAGTATAATGATTAGGAACAAACATACTATCTCTTCGGGAAAAAAACATACTATGATGTTTTGCAATTAAATAAGCATAAAATTCTTTATATTGTTTGTAGATATTTTATTAATTCAGTTTTTCATACATTATATCAATAAAAAGTTATTTTTATATGATTTTTAAGATTATTTATATAAAAATCAAGAAAATTACGATAAATAATAATTATTTTTGTCTAAACAGATATTCTAATTCAAAGACAATTTTATTCAAGATACTATGGAACACTAAATTTTTGCTGGTATTACAATTTATATATGCATATATAATACAATTTATTTTACACTATCAACACACATTTTTTTAAAATTATTCTCTTAAAAGTAAATAAATACATGTATTTCAAATAATATACTAACAAATTCTATATTAAAATATGTATATGCCGTGAGGAATTAATTTCTGATTCAGGGAAAGAAAAGACGAAAATAAAATAAATGCTTGTACAAAAAAGTTGTTCTTAGCTTGCAAAGAAATATTTTTTATATTTATAATTTTACTGTAAAGACAGTAAAGTGTTTTTAAAATTTAACTGAAATGTGTAACTTTTTTATAATAATTATTTCAAAAGTGATATTTGTACTATTTTCTTTTTTAATAAATTGACGGTCTAAAATTTTTTATAAGCTCACTGACACTTTAAGAAAAATAGACTAAAACATGCTTACCTTATAAGAGTTAACGTTTTTTCAGGCTTTGGCTTTTGTTCGTGTTCTCTGAAAATGAGACAAGCTTAGTTCGATATGTTTGTACCTGCAATAGCGTGGATGTAGATGAACCTAGTACTCATGTAGTCTTGTACCAAAAAGTCAATGCATCTTTTATGGCAACTGAATAAAACACTTGCCCAAGCAACAATCACTCACACTTACTATATCTTTCAATCTCCCAAGAACTCATTCTCCAAGAGTCAATTTTTTTCAACCATGATGGCCAACCCTCACTTTCTTCTTATACCATATCCAGTTCTAGGCCATGTGAATCCCCTTATCCAGTTGTCTCAGATTCTAGTCAAGCATGGTTGCAACATCACTTTTCTCAACACAGAGTTCAGCCACAAAAGGTTGAACAACAACACTGGTGCTGCTGGCCTTGACAACCTCAGGAGATCAGGGATAAAGTTTGTGGCACTCCCTGATGGCTTAGGCCCTGAAGATGATAGAAGTGACCAGAAGAAAGTTTTTCTCTCAATCAAAACCAACATGCCCTCTATGCTTCCCAAGCTCATTCAAGACGTCAATGCTTTAGATGTTAACAATAAGATCACTTGTATTGTTGTCACATTGAGCATGACTTGGGCCTTGAAAGTTGGCCACAATTTGGGAATCAAAGGGGCTCTTCTATGGCCAGCATCAGCAACTTCTTTGGCCTTGTGTGATTTCATCCCAAGGCTGATTCATGATGGGGTTATAGATTCACGTGGTAAGAATAATAATATTTTTATCGATAAATATTAATTATTAATTTATTAATTTTTGTTAATAAATGATCGAATTCGTGATATTTTTTCCTTTTCTTCTTTTTAAATCATTGAACCAATCTTTTATCTCTTAATTCTTGTTATACATTATAGTACTTTTTATGTCAAAATTTTGAGAAATTACTAATTGTATTTGTGTACTAACTACTAATGGGAAGGTTTCATTGTTTTTAATTTCTTTTTGGAATTGAAGGGGTCCCCATCAGAAGACAGCAAATCCAACTCTCCTCAAGTATGCCTTCGATGGACACACAGAACTTTCCATGGCGTGGAGATGATAAGTTGCACTTTGACCATCTTGTGCAAGAGATGCAAACTATGAGGTTAGGAGAGTGGTGGCTTGGCAACACTACTTATAACCTTGAGCCAGCAATGTTTTCCATATCACCGAGGCTCCTACCAATTGGTCCATTGATGGAGAGTGACAGCGACAAGAGTTCATTCTGGGAAGAAGACACAACTTGTTTGGAGTGGTTAGATCAGCAACTGGCTCAATCTGTTGTATATGTTTCCTTTGGAAGTATGGCAGTGATGGACCCCAACCAATTTAATGAATTAGCTCTTGGACTTGATCTTCTTGACAAGCCTTTTATTTGGGTTGTACGTCCAAGTAATGACAATAAGGTAAGTATTAATGAATACCCACATGAGTTCCATGGAGGTAGAGGCAAAGTTGTGGATTGGGCACCACAAAAGAAGATATTGAACCATCCTGCATTGGCTTGCTTCATTAGTCACTGTGGTTGGAATTCTACTGTGGAAGGTGTGTGTGGTGGCATGCCTTTCTTGTGCTGGCCATTTGCCAAGGATCAACTTGTTAACAAATCATATGTTTGTGATGTGTGGAAGATTGGACTTGAATTATATAAGGATGAAAATGGAATAATTTCTAAGGGAGAGATAAGGAGGAAGGTGGATCGACTGCTTCTTGATGAAGACATAAAAGAAAGATCGTTGAAAATGAAGGAATTGACTATGAACAACATAGGCAAATTTGGTCAGTCTTCAAAAAATCTTGAAAAGTTTATCAACTGGGCAAAGTAATAATAATACTTTTGGGAATAGTTTGGAATGGAAGTTGTTGTTTTATTTTCTTATTATTTGAAGGTTGAAATTTATTTCGTACACATATTTATGTAGTAGACAATTAATCTATGAAAATGTTAGGAGCTGTCGTATACATCCCATTTGTATTATGAAGTTCATTCAATGAATCATGTGTCCCTTTTATTCATTATTACTAGCCTATCTGGTTGTGTTACATAATTGTAGAGTTTTCAATAATTTCTTTTGGTTTGATTCAGCTGACACTAGTCAGAACAGAGTAGGGCCAAGGGCATGGTTTTTCCTGCCAAAACTTGTAACCAGTATTGACTTTAAGAAACTTCTTCAAAACCTGACTAATATGTGATCGCAAGGTCCAAAAATATAATATACGTGCATTGTGAAAATAAATGGAGTAAAGTCAGAGAAGCAAGAACTGAGATTGTATGTACAAGTTTGGCCAAACTGTGTATGTCTAGTCTCTAGGTGAATCATTAGATTTCGTAACAATTAGTTTATATTATGTAATAATACTAATAAATGTTTGACATAAATTGTTTTGTTTTAATTCTTCTTCTTTGGTTGAATTCGTTTCAATCCTCTGATAAAATAATAAGAAAGAACTTCAAATTACTCAATATTTAATCAATCATTGAGATTTTAAACATCATACTATTTTCGATAATACTAGAGAGGGTGGGAGAATCCCGCATAAATTCTTTCTCAATTCTTCGTCCCACAATTTTTAAGAAGGTAAAACAATTGTTTGTTGTGAAGAAAAAACTATATTGTGCAGTCCCAAATTTTCAACATTTTTCTTATGTAATAATACTAATAAATGTTTGCTCTGTTTTTATGTTTCTCTCATTTCAGTTTTCACTACTGTTTTTGTGATTTATTAACATGTAAGACATACATGGATAAAGATGAATATTATAATTTTAAAAAAATTATTCTTTAATGGGTAAGTTAATTAATTAGTGTGTGAAAATTATTGTAAAGTAAAAAAATATAATAAGAACTTTATTAATACCTCAATAAATATATGTTAGGTTTAAAGGAGAAAAATATTTTTTTAATTAAAATGAAGAAATATGGATCTCACAAATAAAATATAATTTTTTATATTATTTTTCTTCTTCAAAACAAATACACCATAAAATTTGGTGCAGTTTTCTCTTGCGTATGTACTTCATCTTGATTTACAAGGGATTTTTTTGGATAAAAATCTACGGTTTAAACTTTAAACCGGGATTTTCCCCGATCGTAGCCTGTAGTTGACTTTTCTGGAAGAGCATTCTCGTTGATTTGCTCGCTGAACTATACATATTGGTGTTTACTTGAATGCGTGTGCACTTACGCGATATGAATTGAAAAATTAAAACTATATAAAAGTATTTTATCTTGTACAAAATAAAATACTACCATATAAAAAATAACTATAAATTCTGGTACACCCAAATAGTTAAATACTTTTGAGTTTTGACTAGTCCGTGGGGCAAACCAGTAAACTATCTAAGATTAAGTGATAGTTATTCATTTTTCTATCTCTTATATACTATGAGTTTTTGTTTAATTTTAGAATTTATACAATTTTAATTTATTTTATACATGAATATATTTTGAAAAAGTTTATTCTATATATATATATATATTAAATCAATTGCATAATATTATTTGAATTATACAATTATATATGAAATTTTTATTTATTATTATATTATATTTAGATCTTGAAGTGTATAATATGATTTATTTTCATATGATTAAGTTTTATGTCTAAGTGATTTTTATAATTTTAATTAATTATGGATTAGTCACAATATCTATAATTTGATTAAAATTATATATTAAGTTGTTTAAAGATCGTATAAGGAATTAGGAATAATATTGTAATTAATTGTTACACTTTTCAAGTTATTATTTCGTGATATTTAATTATTTGACATTATTTCTTGGAGTTTGATGAAATAATATAAAGATAATGTTAGTGATCCATGCAATTTATTTAATTAAAGCTTAGTCATAACAACTTTAATTATTTATGTTATATATTAAGAGCTTTTATATCACATAAGGTATATTATATTAATTGTAATTAATCATATATAATATAGTAGATATTATCCCACAGAAATTTCTATTATAATTTTGTATGATTAATTAGGATAAAATATTAAATTATATTTTTTTATTTGTCCACTGGGATCAAGAAATATAACTTGATAAGTTTATCATAATGCTTATGTGAATTTAATTGAATTAAAATTTTAGTCCACAGACAAATTTTATGTCGCTAAATTCATAATTATAAGCATGAATTACATTGGTAAAACATGATATATTATTTTGTCTCAAATTTTAATGATAAGCATATATGTTGAATTATTTTGCAACTTACAACCTATTAATGTAATTGATGTCCCAGAATTTAGAGGAGATTATTTTTCTTTATGGAAAGAAATGATTTTGCTGACGTTAGTGTATATGGACATTGATTATGCTATCAGGAAAGTTGAGCCACCAGCAATAAAGAGAATAGTGAACCAGAGGAGATGGATTGTGTGATGTTCATTAAGACTAAAAAAACAATAGGCTCGTATTAAGGGCTCAGTTGAACAGTATGACAATGTGAGAGTATTCTTGAAGTACATTGATCAATAATTTGAGACTTCAGGGAAGCATTGGCCAGTACCTTAATAATGAAATTTTCTTTCATGAAGCTCAATACTCAGAGGTACATCATGCAGATAAGGGACATTGCAACTTAACTTAAAACACTAAAGGTAGACATGTCTGACGTCTTTCTGGTGCATTTTATTCTGAATAGTCTCCCAACACCATTTGGTCCCTTTTAAAATATCCGACAACACACATAAAGACAAATGGTTTATTAATGAACTCATGACCATGTGTGTTCAGGAAGAAGGGAGGTTGCAATTGGAATTATGACAACTGAAAGGAAGGATAGTAAGAAAGGTCATAAGAACAATGTAAGTGGTAAAATACCACCTCAAGCTAGAATTAAGAAAGATTCCAGGTGTTTCTTCTATAAAAAGAAGGGGCACATGAAGAAAGATCATCCTAAGTTCAAGCTATGGTTTGGAAAAGAAAGGTATGCCTACCTTTTTAGTTTGCTATGAATCTAATATGGTTAATCATAACACATGGTGGAGTGATTTACAATATGGTATTTTCTATATTAATTTGCAAAATGATATTACTTATGATGTTATGCATGTTAATGTTGGCACAAAACAATGTGTTATGAATGAGGATTCCACTAAGTTATGGCACCTAAGACACATCTCTATCAAGAGAATTAAGAGATTGATAAATGAAGGGGTACTCAGTGCTTTGGATTTTGTTGATTTTGATACTTTTATAGATTTCATTAAGGGTAAGCAAACTAACAAGTCTAAGAAGGTTGCAAAGAAGAGCTCAAATCTATTAGAAATCATATATATAGATATTTGTTGTCCAGACATGGACATAAGTAGTCTGAAATACTTTATCACCTTCATAGACGATTTTTTACGATATATGTATCTCTACTTACTTCGTTCTAAAGATGAAACTTTAGATGCCTTTAAAGTTTTTAAGGTCGAAGTGGAGAAACAATGTGGAAAGCAAATTAAGATTGTGAAATCCGATAGAGGTGGTGAATACTATGGTAGATACACGAAGAATGGACAAGCACCTGGTCTATTTGTGAAGTTTCTTCAAGAACATGAGATTGTTGCTCAGTACACTATGCTTGGTTCTTTGGATACGAATGGAATGGTAGAAAGAAGAAACCAAACTTAATGGACATGATGCGAATTATGCTTAGTAGTTCCAAGCTTCCTAAGTCATTATGGGTTGAAACACTAAAGACGACAATGTACATATTGAACCGAGTTCCAACTAAGGTTATCCCAAAGACACCATTTGAGTTATTTAAGAGTAGGAAATCGAGTTTGCAACATGTACGCATTTGGGGATGCCCTTCTAAAGTGAGAATCTATAACCCACAAGAATAAAAGCTTGGCCCAAGGACCATTAGTGGATACTTCATTGGATATGCTAAAAGGTCTAAGGGATACAGTTTTTACTGTCCATTTCACAGTACAAGGATTGTGGAATCAACAAATGTTCAATTTCTTGAGAATGACTTGATTAGTGGGAGCGATCAATCCAGAGATTTTGTTTCTGAGAAAGATCATTCAGTTACTTAACCATCCACTTCAAATCTTAGATTGGTTGTTATTAACAATACCCTTCCAGCTCAACCGAGTGTTATGCAACCTATCCACAATCTGCTGATAATCTAGTAGATCAAGTTGTTCATGAGGAGCAAGAAGAAATTGTTGATCAACCAATTGAACAACAAGTTTCTCAAGAAGATAATGAAACAACATTAAGGAGATCTACCAGAATAAAGAAATCAGCGATACCGAGTGACTTTGGTGTGTCTACAGAAATCTGACTATAATATTGGAGCTAAAAATGATCCTGAAACGTTTTCACAAGCCATGAGTTCTAAGGAATCAAACTTGTGGTATGATGCTATGAAAGATGAAATGAATTCTATGGCATGGAATGGAGTCTAAGATCTTGTTCAATTGTCTGATGGTGCAAAAGCCATTGTATGTAAATGGGTCTTTAAAACTAAGAAAGACTTGTTAAGAAACATTGAAAGATATAAAGCAAGACTCGTAGTCAAGGGATTTAATCAAAAGGAAGGAATCAACTACAATGAGACATTCTCTCCTATATCTAAGAAAGATTCTCTTCACATCATTCTGGCACTGGTTGCACATTTTGACTTAGAGTTGCAACAAATGGATGTGAAAATGGTTTTTCTCAATGGAAACCTAGAGGAAGAGGTTTATATGAAATAACCTGAAGGATTCTCCTCTATTGAGGGTAAGCAATTGGTATGCAAGCTTAAGAAATCAATATATGGATTGAAATAAGCCTCCCATCAGCGATACTTAAAATTTCACGACATTATTTATTCATTTGATTTCATAGAAAATGTTATGAATCACTGTATATAACAGAAGGTTAGTGGGAGCAAAATTTGTTTCCTTTTTTTATATGTAGATGATATTTTACTTGCAACTAATGACAAGGGTTTGCTATATAAGGTGAATTAATTTCTCTCTAAGAACTTTGATATATGGGTGATGCTTCTTACATTATTAGCATCAAGAGACAGAGTAAGAGGTGTTCTTGGTTCCCATATGTGATTTTCATTGTAAGAATGATATTAAGAAACTCTATTGTGAAGTTTTTCATTTAGTTTATGTGCATCTATAGTTATTTATTCTAAGAAATACAATTAAGTTTGAACCTAAAATAAACATTGGGTTTATTCATTAAGTTGTATGGGCTTGGGAAATATAATACAATGTAATACATGAAAGATATACTCGTATATATTAGAGGAACTATCACCTTGATTCATGTATTTTATTTCTCACTACAATGTATGATGAGATATGTGGATCAAGTGGGAGAATGTTGGTTTCTTTTATGTTGATTGACTAAGTCAAAACCACATAAGGTGGTCCACTCACCCCATCTTCTTAGGAATAAGTTGTTGCTGATCTTATCCCTTATTTTTAGCCATTGTGTCCACATTTTATGCATATCAAAAAATAACCTAACAACCTCTTTGATGGGAAGAGGTTATAAAAGGAGATGTGCACCATGGCCAAGGTCCCTATGCTTGCTATTTGAAAAATCTCAATATACCATCACTGAGTGATAGTGAAAGCATAAAAGATCTTTAAGTCAAAAGTTAGATTAGTTTGAAGACTCAAACTGTTTACATATTACTTGATTCATGGACAACTACAATTTCATCTTCGGAGCAAACAAGAATAACAATGGCAGGAGGTATTTATGATCTTATTTTTTTCTGCATTTGATCAAATAACTTCTGATGTATATAAGCGTGATTAGATCATTTAGTTTTTCTTACACTGGTCTTCACTAGATCTCCTAATAAAAAGGGTAAACAGATTTTCAACATGGAGAATAAGTTCTTGTAGAAGAATCCTTAAGATTTCACAATGTTAAAAAAATTAATTTTTCCCTCTCTCTCCCTAAAATCTCAAAATGAGATCTACCACTAAAGAAAAAATGGGAGAGATCTTAAGAGATCTTCAATCCAACGTTATACTATAGGATCTACCAAAAAGTGTCTAAGATTTCAATTTAAGATCTATCATTAAAGATGCTCTAAAATATTACAACATGTGACTCTGAGTATAAAATTTTATAGCCAACAACAAACTAATAAAAGTCTCCTTGGATTGGAAGGAGAAATTTAATGCTTTCATGGCTTGATACAATTAATGTTGACACCTCTTAAATGTTAAATGTGGACATTATTTTTAAAGTACATATTTATATATTAATCAGAACTGTTAGGACGATTTATATATTACTTTGATCATGATAAACCAAATTTAAAATACCCATATGGAATTTGAATATTGCCTATCTTAATTGAGGAAAACAATGTCAGGTTCATGAAAACATTTGGTCTAACTTGAAGAAATCCTTTTCATATATAAAATCTATCTCATCCAAAACCAATCCCACCATAAAATCCATCTCAAACTCTTGGATCATATTTCAACCTCGAATTTCTTTCTTAGCAAATCAAATTTCAACCACATGGGTGTCCCTCACTTTCTCGTTATACAATATCCAATTCTAGGCCATGTGAATCCTCTCATGCAATTGTCTGAGGCTCTAGACAAACATGGGTGCAAAATCACTTTTCTGAACACAGAGTTCAGCCACAAAAAAAGCAAATAACGCTGGTATTAGACTAGACAACTTTAAGGAATCAGGAATCAAGTTTGTGATAGTGACAGTCCCAGATGGTTTGAAACCTGATGATGATAGAAGTGACCTCAAGAAAGTTCTTTGGTCCATCCAAAGCTACATGCCTTTTATGCTTCCAAAGCTCATAGAAGATATCAATACTTTGGATGCTGAAAATAGCATCACTTGCATAGTTGTTACTATGAATATGGGTTGGGCCTTGGAAATTGGACATGAATTGGGAATTGACAGAGCTCTTCTTTGGACTACATCTGCAACTACGTTGGCAGCATGTTATTGCATTCCAAGGCTAATAGATGATGGAATTATAATGTTATTTTCCCACAGTCAACAGACGGAGTAATCATATTAGTAAATCTGACACCATACTTTAACCCAAAATCTTAAGGGCTCAAGTTTATGGATCTATCATTCATTTATATGGTGTTCAACCTTGTCATTTCTATACCATGTGAAACTTCATCTCACACTCGTATTCTAGCAGTTCCAATCCGCACTTTTGATTTTGAAACGTCTGACTAATATGTCGCTCAAACAAGCTTTGTTACTATGGTAACTGGTTCTGGATACTGCAAAGTGATTTTGATTTGCAGTAAACCATACGAGTACTTATTTGTTCGTTATTTGACTGTGTTGTCCAGTTTTGCACACTCTATACAAATAAAATAAAACCTTCAACTTAAGACCTAGCTAGTATTTGAAATTGAGTTAGGCTTAAATTTAAATTCTAAAAAATCATGTTTACTAAGTTGGGGTTACAACTACTAGAGTCCATTCTGTTTGCTTTCAAAACTATGGGAGCTGACATCACCCCAACATGGCCATCGGGGTGCATTCATTTTAATTGAGAAAAATATTAAGAAGATGTCAGTGCTGTTATTTTGATTTAGAAAGCCAAAATGCATAATGATGGATTTGGATTTCTCAGTTAATTTGCAAAAGTATAAAAATGAAAGAAAAAATTATTAACTTTTTCCATTGCAATTGCAGGAGTAGCAACCAAAACAAAGAAATTCAGCTTTCCACAAATATGCCTATGGTGGATCCTACAGACCTCCCATGCGTGGCCTAGGTAAGATCTACTTCCCTCACATAGCTTAAGAGATGAAAACCTTGAGAATGGTGCCTTTGCAATAGAACTTTTGATCTTGGGCCATGAGCACTTGCCATATCTCCAAGGTTCCTCCTAATTGGCCCATTTGTGAAAAGTGGCACCAACAAAAGTTCATTCTGGGAAGAAGACACAACTTGCCTAGATTGGTTGGATTAGCAGCCACCTCAATCTATTGTGTATGTTTCTTTTGGTAGTTTAGCAATAGTTGAACCAAACCAATTCAAAGAACTAGCTCTAGGACCTTATCTCCTTTACATGCCTTTTCTTTGGGTTGTACATCCCAGTAATAATAACAAGGTAAAAAGTGCATTCCTTGATGAATTCCTTGGAAGTAAAGGCAAAAATTGTCAATTGGGTACCTCAAAAGATATTGAACCACCCTACCATAGTTTGCTTCATTAGTCACTGTGGTTGGAATTCTACTATAGAAGGTGTATGCAGTGGTATACCTTTCTTGTGTTGGCTGCCATTTGTCACTGACCAATTTGTTAATAGGTCGTATATGTGTGATGTGTGGAAGGTTGGATTGAAATTAGACAAGGATGAAAATGGATTAATATTGAAGGGAGAGATAAGGAAGAGGGTGGACCAATTGCTTGGGAATGAAGACATAAAAACAAGATAATTGAAATTGAAGGAATTGACTGTGAATAACTCAATTTTAAAGGTCGCCAATCTTCAAAAGATCTCAAAAAGTTTATTAACTGGGGAATGTAATACTACCTCTGGCTATAGTTTGGATTGGAAGTTGTCTCTCTTTTATTCTTCTTAATTTTTATGTCTGAAATTCGTTTGCTAGGTGCAACTATAGCTAAACAGCAGATTGCATATGCCATGCTGGGTTAATTTTTTCCAAGTTTCAAAGAATACAAGTCCAATGACTTATAATGTTTTTCAGTCATACCCTTTCAAGGAAATTTGCTTTCTGCTTTCCTTTGCTTATTTTATTTCTAATTTGGTTGTAGTGATACAACCTAGCTACCAGCTTAAGGGGTAGAGATATGTTGTTGAATTAGTTAGTGTTTTTTTATCCGTAAGAATTATAGAAAGGTATCAGGATTATTTACAAAAACTCACACACTTTGTTCAACCAACTGAGCTAGACTCCTTCAAGTAGAGATATGTTGTTGAATTAGTTAGTTTGTTACTTAAATTGATTGCTAATTATTATTGCTCAATATTGATTGTATATAAACAAGATCACTGTCACTACTAGAAAAAATCGTTTTCCACATCGATTTTTTTGGACATTCAACATCGGTTTTTAAACCGATGTTGAAACCACCAACGTTGAAAGTATCAACATTAACATCGATTTTTGAAAATTTATGTCGTCTAATAAGAAATTAACAAAAAATGTAAAATATGTAAAATCAACATCAATTTTTATAAAAACCGATGTTGTTGTTCTTAAATCAACATCGATTTTTATAAAAAACTGATGTTGTTCTTAAATCAAAATCGATTTTTATAAAAAAACCAATGTTGTTTGTAAATTAACATCGATTTTGAAAAAACCGATGTAGAAATAACACCTTCTACATTGATTTTTTTCAAAACCGATGTATAGTACTTACAACATCGGTTTTTTTTGCCTAAAACCGATGTAGAAATTGTCTTTTCCATATCGATTTTTCTTATAACTGATGTTGTATAGTCACTTCCTAAATTGTTTATCACATAACTGGACCAAAATGATTATCCCTACCCGATGGGTCTACATCCATCCTTGAATGTAGAATGTCATTTTTTTTATAAAAAAAAAATATGGGCTAGCTATTCTCTTTATTTCTCTCCCTATAATATTAAAAAATACATTAAAATCTTAAACAAAAATTTTAGATGTACTTATGTATCTATTCTATTCATATAATTTTAGATGTATAGTCACATAATAATGCATGAATGTATATGTGTATGACTAGCATACCAAGGCAATGCTAAATGGATGATCCAAAAGTTGACACCAGACAACCAATAGTAATGATGAAATGACTAAATGTACCTTCAATTTAATTCTACCAACAAAGCTAGCTTTCGTAAGTAATAGTTTTAAATGGGCTCACTTTTAAAACTTACTTATAGTCTTTAATCCCAATTCTGAAAATGATGGCTTCAATACCTCCAGCAACACCAAGCCCATCATAGTTGTATGTGAATAAGTCCTAACCACAGTCAGGATAGAGTAGGCCCTCATTGTTGAATACAACCCTTCCAAGATATTCAAGATTGACCTGGAATTCAAGACATCAAAGCACTAGTCACAACATTAATGATAAAAAGAACAATTAAATTCCATGAAATCATTCTCTATTAAATTCCATTAAACCTCTCCTTGTTTCTCTGAAAATTCAAGCTCCATATTGGCCTGCACTGCATTATCAGACCTTGTACGTCAACTTGAACTGAATGTTCAATGACAAGATCCACATGAACTTGTCCACAATTATAGCTTAGAAGTTAGAGCCACTTCTAACAAGCATCAAATATAAGAAAAATATGTCTAATACAGTGTTTTCTGAAACTCCAAAAACCCAATAACTACGTAGAAAATGGAGTTAGTTGACAAATTTTGTGTGGGTAGTCACTCAAACTTTGAAGTACTTTTAAGTCAAACTAGTTTAGAAGAATTTTCATCATGTTTTATTTAAATGAAGTTTTCCCCACTAGTCTCCTATTCTCCTCCCTCTATTATCTATAATTTCAAAAATGATTCACTAGACAACATTTGTCATCAATTAAATTAAGCAAATTTTAGACATATATAAGTATTATTTGAAAATTTAAGATACTAGTTCTATATTGATTGGTTATGACCCTTATTTAAAATATTGCCAAACTCCACCAAAAAACTATAAAAATAAACTACGGAAACTAAATATATTGAAAAATATTTTTCAGATACTGTCAATTGCAGAATTTTTAGCAGCTATATGGTAAAGATGGCACAAATGGTTACATCTAGATAAAAGCTATTTTTCTTAAATGAAGGAGATTTAAAACTTTTTTTACTGTGCATAATAAATAAGCAGTAATATTACAGAAGGAATTTCATTGAAAGGACCACATATTAGCTCCTAATTAATTATTTACTAAAAGATAAACATTTACTAATAAGCAACCTAAGAGGCTTTTGCAGTATTAACCAACCTAAACCAGTACTATAGCTATGTGACGATAATTAATTTTTGTTGATTGAAATCCAACCAGAATATATAAAAATCATATTAGCTGTGTGATGTAAGCTTGCATGTCAAAAAACCATGTAGGAAAAATTTTGTTATGTTCATTCAACATTACTCTGTAGTTGCATCAAAATCAAAAGTAAAAAATCTTTAATTGAGTTAACTTGACTAAAATTTCGGTGACATTGCTATCTCAGGACAGAAAAAAAAAAAAAAAGATTGTCAATTTAAACAATAATAAAAAAGCATATTCCTCCCTTTCTCAGTTTCTCTATCTTTCTCTCTCTCCCACACACACAAAAAACAAACACAAAATAGATATCATATAAGTCTAAAATGTTCTCTATATCTAAAAGTGAGTAAAATGGTTAGATGAAGAAAAAAAAAATGAGTACACAAAACAAGGAGCCATACAACGTCTAGAGATTGTTTTTTCCAATTTGAATATACAATTAAAAGATGAAAAATAGATTCTATATATCATGTTAATTTTTTTTTGCAGAGTAGTAAATAATATATAACAAATAATAAAATAATTACCTAAATATCACCACATATTCTAATATACCATGGAAACCTGTGACAGTTCCTTGAATGCCTTGGCTCCCAACTTGCATGCAATGCCTGCCCAATTTAAAATAGAAGATCCCTTGTTTCATTCAATTTCAAGAGAATGAATGTATTAAAATGAACTAATTAATATATGACTCACTCAATTCGAAGGAGAATTTTTAATAATATAACATATTAACTATCATATCATACGTAATGATGCCTTACAGAATACAATGCTCTACGGCTCGTTTGCTTGTTCTTTTTTTTTTTTTAACTAAAATATATTATGTAATTATAATAATTATGCAAGCTTTTTTTAGGAAAAAAAAGGAGACGAAAAAAAAAACTATTTTACTAGTCTTTGCAAAAGCTAAAAATTATAGCTTAAAAAATGAGGGACTCAAGAGATTTGTGTTTGATTTTTAAAATATTTTTGCCTTTAAAAAAAACTAGTATTTTGCATAATAATTTTCAAAACTAATGTTTGGTAGGGTGTGAAAAAGAGAGCAAGTGGGGAAAGATGGGATGACACAATGAACAACATGTTAAAGTAATAAAAAAAAACTGAGTAAAAAAATCAAAATAATCTAGAATTATTATTTTTTTCATTTTAAAAACTGAAAAAAATGTATTACTTTTGAAAATAGTTTTCAAAGATTACTCTTATCAAACATCTACTTGGTTTTCAAAAACAATAAATAAAACAAGCCCTACCTTTTTTTAAGCTTAAATAAACATGCCATTTTAGTAATAGAAAACTCTTATTATAAGATAATAACTTCCAAGAAATTATCTGATATACTCTACAATGTTCTAATTCACAATAATGATATTATGAGATATTTTCTAGATATTTCAACAGAATCATCATAGTAGTTCTTCATCAAAAAAACAAAAGAATCATAGTAGGTTTAGAACATATGTGAATTAAACCTTAGAGAAGGATACTCTTGTTTACAATGAAAATATGATATCAATTACATGTCAGAATTTAACTTGCATGATTCAAAATGCACACATACTACCAGCAAGAGAGACCAATATACACAAAACAATAATGAAAGACCAATAACTCAGGATTCATATCCTCCTAAACATATCAACGAAAGCAGTAACTATCTTTTTAATGAATTTTTAAATCTCAAGGTTTTAGTAAACCAAAACAAAAATATTTTCACTTAATTGATTATATTAAGAATTGCTTAAATTCAACGCTGTTGTTCGTATAATAGACATACAAAACATCCCCTCCACCCCATCCCTACTGACATTTAACTGGTTCTTGTTCCCTCTAATGATCATCTGTTTTGCTTCAATTTTCTAACTAATGAAACCCACTGCACAGACATACCACTGGCTACTCATTCAAAAATTTCATTTTTCCCATTTAGGAAATGAATAGGTATAAAACTTGAGTGATCTCAAAATAAACTCTAGACCAAAAAACTAAAATTAGGGAAAAGCTTATTCACCTGATCTGCCACTACAAACAAAATGGAAAGTATGCACGACGGACAACAGCAAACAGCGATTCCAATAAGACATGCAACGACAACACTGATGAGTACAATCACGACGTCGAAAGCAAGAAATTTGATACAAAGCCTGCATAAGACAAAGACAATAAACATTAATAGAAATGATTAGCATCAAGTTCATAGTAACTGTTTTCAGATACCTCATTCTTGGTCTGAATTTCAGCATTACAAGGTTTTTGAATCAAGTAACTAAAGACAATAAACATTAATAGAAAATCCAACACAATATAAAAGGCTTCTTGCCCATGTCTAACTACAATTTTCTTGAAACATTGGGGTGAATCGCTATGCTTCATAATCAAGTCCAGAGAAATAAAATAATATAGTTTCTTAAATATGAGCTAATGAGGACAATCTAGTTTTCTCCTCCAACTTTTATTACATATTTCTTTTTGCACCATATATAGATACATATTCATGCATTAAATGTTCCTTTGCTATGAAAATTTAACATTATTGAATGATATATGATAAGCTGTTTAGTACATAAACTGAAAAGAATAAGATATCCTCTGTAACAATTACAATGATTAAGATTGTCTATATGGTACAATTCCAATGCCAAGCTCCATGTATCAATAAAAGCTTTAACAAAGTGACTTCATTAAAATACGTAGCTACCACTGAGCTAATTAATTATTAGTATATGTATATAAAGATAGGAAAATTACCTGTAAAAAATGATAGGTAAAATAGACTGGTTGTTTTAATATTTTAAACATTCTCAGGAATCATGATAGCTTCTACAAAGGAGGTCTAAAGTACCAGTGTATCAATCAATTGTCACGAAATTATTCCATAGCTCAATTAGAAATTCAAATTTTGAATCTTAATATGACACTAAATTATATATTCAAAAAGGAAAAGTGTTATCACTTATGATAATTTTATCCTAACTTAAATAAAATTGTATTTGATGAAAAATATATACATGTGCTATGTAAAAAAAAAAGGGTCAAAATATTTCTTTCTATATGATTCTGCATAAGGCATATTTAGATAAATAATTCAATTAAATGCAGGTATCTCGAGCAAATGCAGCTATATCGTGTAGTGGTCTTTTCAGAAATGATGCGAGTGATTTTATGGCAGGTTTAACTTGTAATCTGGGAGTGGGTTCAATTCTTCAATCAAAGTTATGGGCCATCTTCCATGGCATTCAACTTGCTAGAGAACAATAAATTTTGCAAGTAGGATGTCAATCTGACTCAACAAAAGTCATACAGCTTATACTTGATGGGTGCAATGAAGATCATGGTTGTTTTCAAATCTGTCGAGCTATAAAGAGCATCAGTGAGCCTCCAATGGTGATGTTTTTCAAGCACATTTTCAGAGAATGTAATGCATCAGCTGATGTGTTTGCTAAACATGTTCTCGAGTTGCCTCAGGGGCTGTTTTTTTTTTTTTTTTTTCGTGCAAGCCCCTAGATTTGCTCTCTCGATTTTGCTGGCGAAGAAATCAGCAATAGGAAGGGTGTATGTGTGTTTTCTGGTTTTTTTTTTTGGGGGGGGGGGGGCTGTTAAGCCCCTGTAAGTCAACAAAAAACAAAGTAACATATATTTTTATCACTTGAGTGGATCACTTCTTGAGACCCACACACTATTCAAGAAACAAACGATTCAGCAAACTTTGCATACTTAAGAATCAGATAAAAACGTATATTATATTTTGTTTTTATGTTTGATTTCTTGAGATCCACGTATAACTTGAAGAAGCCAACTGATTCAAGCAACAGTAACATTTATATAGAGTATTTGTATATGGACACTCTAATTGGTAAATACCTAATTGATTTTTTTTATATTTTGTTTCTCTTTTTTTTTGTCACAACATATTTACTATTATGCCTATATTTTTACTCATTCTATCCTTTTCCCTTTCTAGCATGTGAGTGTTCACATAGATCGTTTTCCTTACAACTAAGAAGGTATCATTAACATCATATATAAATAACTTCCCACTAAGCAAAAAATAGCAAGTATTAAAAATTCACACGTTTCGCTCAGCCTTCTACTTTTCTCATATATTATAACTCTTCACATTTACATCAACAGACATGAGTTATCCACACTTTCTTGTTATGCCTTATCCAATTCTAGAGCACATGAATCCACTTCTGCAGTTCTCTCAGGTTCTGGCCAACCATGGCTGCAAAATAACATCTTTTTATCACTGAGTTCAACCAAAAGAGAATGAAGAGTGAAATAGACTACTTGGGAGCACAGATAAAGTTAGTGACACTCCCAGATGGTTTGGATCCAGAAGATGACAGAAGTGACCAACCAAAGGTGATTTTGTCACTCAGAAGTACCATGCATACTAAAGCTTCATAAGCTCATACAAGACATCAATAATAATAATGCTTTGGATGGTGACAACAACAAGAAGATACCTTGTCTGGTTGTTTATAAGAACATAGGATGGGCCTCAGAAGTTCCACACAAATTGGGAATTAAAGGGGCTCTTCTATGGCGTGCTTCAGCTACTTCATTGGCCTCTTTTGAGTACATACCAAGGCTTATTGATGAAGGAATTATAGACTCTCAAACTGGTAAGAACAAACTAATTACTATATTGTATTCTGTTGAAAAATGTTCATTAGTCTCCTAAGATCACTAGTTAAGGAATTAAGAATAAATTTTTTCATTGAAACGTGTAAAATTGTATTTCCCATAATTTTTTGTGTATTTTTCTATGACACTCATTAGCCATACTCTATTATATTAGTTGACCTATTATTTGGATATTAATTAAAGACTCTATTATGTTAGTGTTAGAAAATTAGTATGATAATCCTGGATAAATTCAAAGAATCGTGTTCGTACACTTTCCGAACAAAGTATTTCGACCCTATTCTTGCCTGGGTTCACGAAATCCTTGTTGGGATAATTCTTTGAAGAACAATCTGCTTCTGGCAATAGAGAACAGATCAGGAATGTAGAGAGAAAGTATGATTTTCGTATATTTTAAATCTGAGGCC
>PYAF01000352.1:244044-256491 GCA_007407185.1 Glycine tomentella
TCGTTTGTTAGAAAATTAGTATGATAATCCTGGATAAATTCAAAGAATCGTGTTCGTACACTTTCCGAACAAAGTATTTCGACCCTATTCTTGCCTGGGTTCACGAAATCCTTGTTGGGATAATTCTTTGAAGAACAATCTGCTTCTGACAATAGAGAACAGATCAGGAATGTAGAGAGAAAGTATGATTTTCGTATATTTTAAATCTGAGGCCAAATGACTCCTTATATAGGAGTTTTCCAAACAATGCAACTCTTGGCGATAAACCATCGTAACCGTTGGTTATCGGAGCGGTTGGGAGTAGTTATATTTCTAACCTTTCCCAAGAGCGGTTATAAGTAGTTACTATTTTGAATTGTTAACCACCTCTTATTCATAACTCATAGAGTTTAAACAAAACTCCAACAATCCCCTGGATCCCAGCCAGGGGCGCTGCCTCTTGGAACCCCGCACCGTAATCGCGGTTAATTATGCGTTGGCTCAACAAGCGTGCACTCCGCACTACCCTAACTTGTTTCCAAAGCTTAACGCGTAATCGCATTGGCCTATAGTAAATCACATTACTACTAAAATCCATTGATGACACTAAAATCACCGACAGTTAGGTGATCTTGCTAAGTGTTTTACATGTCTTGAATGTTCTTTATTATTGCCAAGTGTTTTCAACTCACCTTTGAAGGCAGCGTTTGAGAAGGTTCACTTTTCATAAGCTATGGGCACATAATATTAATATTTAAGTATCTTATGGTTCATAAGCTTTGTGTAGTTTTCGTACTGCACAGTTGTGAAGTTCCCGTTGAATGGGCGTCTCTTATTTTGATCACCTTTGTACTAGATGCATAATTTGTTGTAAGGTGTTTGACTTTGTTGGGCACTACTATTTGTGCTAAAGTAAGTGTTATTAATAAATCATTTATTTGCCTTTTAAAAAAATTAAAATCACCAGGAATTAGGAATTGGAATCATGCAAGTCGGTGACAAAGCATCTAAAATATCAATGGCGAATATATTTGTACTTCCTTGTTTTCAAATATATATATATATATATATATATATATATATATATATATATTTTAGTCTCAAATATATAAAAAAAAAACTTTATAGTATTTAATATTATTATTTCTAAAATATCTTTGATTTAATTGAAGTTTTAGTTTCAATAATTATTTTTTATCATTGATACCAAATTTCAATGAAAGATAAATTAAAAAAATTAATTGAAATTAATACAATTAAATATAATTAGTTTACTTTTTTAAATCACTGTATCATAATTTTTTTCTTATATTTGAAATTAGATGGATTATATAGTCTTCTTCCTTCTTGATAGGCATTTTTTTTATGCATGTTGTTTGATGGCTGTTTTCAATATTATTATTTTTTTTATAAACATGGTCAAGTTTTACTAACTGAATCTCACTATAGGTAACAATCCAATTCGAACACGAAATTAACCTCGGTTTTTGGGTAATTTAATAAAGTACCTACAATATATATAAATACATAAAACTAGAAAAAATGAATTAAATATTTCATTATTTTTAAAAAAGTAAATATTATTGGGTGTTCACATGTTGGATATATTGAATAGGATTTAATTAAACATGTTACTAACCCGATAACAAATTTCAGGTAGGTTTGTGCAAATTTTTTTGAATACTCAATCTAATTTAATCCAATTATAATCGAGTTGTTTTAATCGGGATTAAATATATAATTTTTTTGTTTTGTAAATTTAAATTTTTTTAGAATAATAATTTTTTTTTGTTTAAAACTTTATATTATATAATGATTAAATGCATTTAGACTAAATTGTGATAATATTTAACTAATAAAATTAATAATTTCAATGATAATATTATATTTTATTTTATATAGAAATAAAATAATAAATTTATATATAATAATAAATTTAATTATAATAATATGATTTGGATTGGATTTAGAAAATGAAATTTGTTATCCAACTCATATATAATTGAGTTAGATCAGAATCTATACGAACATTTAAAAACTTAACCAATATAATTAGGTTGACTAGAGTTGAGACACCAGTTAACCTAAAATCATAAAAAACCAGACTCTTGTGCTAATCTATTAATAAAGGCCATATGAGTTTACGCTAAAGATATTATGCATTGGTGTTATGCATCAATTTTTATGCTAGAAAATAAAAAATAAAACTATTAACAATTAATTTTATTGACATCATAAAAAAGACACAATATTAATACATAGGCGAAGCCCTTCTAGTCCTTGAATTCTCATTCACGAATGAATTGGGAAAGTCAACACAAAGATTCAATTATGAGACTTTAAGAATAAATTCATAATGCTTATAGTAATATTTTGTTTTTTAATAAACACGTTATTATTGACAAGAGATAGAAGACATTTTTTATATAATGCATAGTAAACTTCTTTTTATTCTTTTTGGTAGACTAAAATTTCTTTTAGCGGTAGTCACACTGACATAGGCCAATTCTTAATTTTCTTTGGACATTGCAGGACTTCCAACCAGAAAGCAGGAAATTCAGCTTTTACCAAATTCGCCTATGATGGACAGTTGGACACGGCAAATCTACCATGGTGTAGCCTTGGTAAGAACTTTTTCCTTCCCATGTAGAAGATACTCAAAGTTTGAAATTAGGAGAATGGTGGCTTTGCAACACCACTTGTGATCTTGAGCCAGGAGCACTTGCCATGTGGCCAAGGTTCCTTCCAATTGGGCCATTGAACCAACAAAAGCTCATTCTGGAGTGAAGACACAACTTGCCTAGATTCGTTGGGGGCAACATCCACCCCAATCTGGAGTTGTGCTTCCTACATCAACAAATTTTCTAATACACCCAGCAAATATTTGTGAAATTTCACAAATAACTTTGTTAAAAAAAATAAAACATAACAATTAAAAATTTCCAATACACCATTTGTTCCCTACTTCTTCTCTGCGTCTTCTCTTCTCTCCGCGAAAGCAAGGTTGCAATTTTGTTCCACGCGCAGTCAAGGTTGTCGTCTTCTCTTCTCTCGAGCTGCCGTCATTGGTTGTGGTGGTCGCCGTCGTAGTTGTGCTTGTTTTTCTCCGCGACGAGGTAAGTGACGCTTCGTTTTGTCTCCCTTGTGGCTGAGTACGGATTGGTAATCCGTAATTGTTAAATTATACGGATTGGCAATCCGTAATAAGGAATGGTAATCTTTAAGCCTCATACGGATCATCAATCCGTAAGCCTCATACTGATCATCAATCCGTATGAGCCTTATGGATTGCCAATCCGTAATAAGGAATGTTAATCCATGAGGCTCATACGGATCACCAATCCGTATGATTCATACGGATTGATAATCCGTATGAGGCTTACAGATTTCAAATCCGTATGTGCCTTACGGATCATCAATCCGTATGAATCATACAGATTGGTGATCCGTATGGCCCTTACGGATTGTTGATCCGTAAGGAACATACGGATTGGTAATCCATAAGGCTGATACAGATCACCAATCCGTATGCTTACAGATTGATGATCCGTAAGACTGATACGGGTCATCAATCCGTAAGAATCATACGGATTGATGATCCATATGATTCCTACGGATTGGCGATCCGTATGACTTACGGATTGTCAATCCGTATGAGTTTTTTCTTAAATTTTTTTTAACTTAAAGTGAAGTCGGGTTGTTTGCCACTGAGGTATTTTTTACATGAATGAAGTGAAGTATTTTATGCAATTGTTATTCGAAAGCATGTTGTGTAATGTTATGGATCCTGATAGTTAGTTTTTGATCCACATGGCTATGGTTTGATCCACACTTGTTAGGTAACTTATTGTCATGATCTCATGAGTAATCCGAAATGTTATGAATGAAGTGAAGTGTTTTATTTAATTGTTATTCGAAAGCATGTTGTGTAATGTTATGGACCCTGATAGTTAATATGTGAAAGGCATGGCTTTGGTTTGATCCACACTTGTTAGGTAACTTATTGTCATGATCTCATGAGTAATTTGAAATGTTATGAATGAAGTGAAGTGTTTTATTCAATTGGTATTCGAAAGTATGTTGTGTAATGTTATGGACTCTGATAGTTAATATGTGAAAGACATGGCTTTGGTTTGATCCACACTTGTTAGGTAAGTTATTGTCATGATCTCATGAGTAATTTGAAATGTTATGAATGAAGTGAAGTGTTTTATTCAATTGTTATTCGAAAAGCATGTTGTGTAATGTTATGGACGATGATAGTTAGTTTTTGATCCACATGGCTATGGTTTGATCCACACTTATTAGGTGACTTATTGTCATGATCTCATGAGTAATTTGAAATGTTATGAATGAAGTGAAGTGTTTTATTCAATTGTTATTTGAAAGCATGTTGTGTAATGTTATGGACCCTGATAGTTAGTTTTTGATCCAGACTTGTTAGGTAACTTATTTGAAAGGTTTATTTTGATCCAGATGGCTATGATTGTAATGTAACTAATTGGTTTGAATGTCAGATTATGGTTAAAACAATAGGATTACGACGGGCTTTGGCAAGAAAAGGCAGAGAGGTCATTGAAGAAGAACCCCCTGCACAGCGAAGCCTGACAGCATCAGCACGGAGACAACGCGGGAGAACTGGTGTTGTTGAGGACGTGCCTGTTGAGCAAGCCCCTATCGATGGTGACGTTGTTGCACCTGTTGAAGCAGAGGTCGAGGGAAGCATTGATGCCACTGAGGTTGAGGGATTTCCTAGTGGGCCCCATGACACTTCAGTGTTGACTCTTTATGCTGATCATGTTGCAGCTAAGGTTTGGATGGGAGAGGTACGATTGTATTTAAATATAATTCAATTTGACAATTATTTTTAGTTTTTGTATGTGGCTATGTAACTAACAACTAATACAGGAACGGCCCGAGCTGAAGTTGGCATCTCATGGGAGAAAAGTGCACAAATTTGGCAGGCCTGCACCTGAGATTGAAGGTTTGGTCTCGGGTACAGGGTTAAGCCCACTTATCACCTGTTCACTGGATACAGGTGACCAGGGTTTAATCTCGGCCTTTGTGGAGAGGGGGCATAAGGAGACTAGCAGTTTCCATTTGCCGATCGAAGAGATGACGATCACGCTGGACGATGTCGCACTTTGTTTCATCTACCAGTCATGGGTGGCTTCCAAACGTATGACGTGTTGGATGTCGAGGAGGCGATTGAATTAGTTGTGGAGTTGCTTGACGTTACCCCGGAACAGGCTGAAGCAGATACGAAACAGTGCCATTGAGCATATGTTCGTTTGTCATGGTTGCAGGAATTGTATGTTGTGAAGTGTGACCAGATGGAGTGGACAGTATCAGCCAGAGCATATTTGCTCCATTTGGTTGGTTGCACGATCTTCGATAACAAGAGTGCCACACATATCGGTGTGGTATTCGTGGAAGCATTTTGTGATCTCCATCAATTTGGTGGCTTCAGTTGGGGAGCAGCTACACTCCAACACATGTATGATAACTTAAACTATGCGTGTCTGCATCACGGTAAACATCTTGCTAGTTATATTAGTCTGCTTCAGGTATTTTTTACAATTTAAGTTAATATTTTCATTTGTTTAATGTATTGGTTGAATTTCAACTGCTTATTTGTGTTTGCCTTTGGTCCGTGCATTTGAAGTCATCTGTCTTTTCTTAGGTCATATCTGCTGGGGTCCATACATTGTCCGATACCAACCAGAGAGGGTATAAGACAGTTTGGCTTCATTCAGAGCATCTTGTGTCTTCTGAGCTTGCCCTCCCCGTCAGCTGAAGAGGTCGATGAGAGGTGGCTTTATTTTTCGCAGTACTTGGCAGTCACCGAAGCCCCTTCCAGTTACCCTTGCCAGCGTGATGTTGCATATTTGGATTGGTTCTACCAAATATCGCACCCTTTCATGACCCCGCCACAGCCTGGGGAACTCAGAGCTCCTCCCGCCGTGCCAAATCTCGTACCAGATCCACCAGCTAGTATGACAGAGCCCGTGTTTGAGCCTGATGCTGATGAGCCTGACATGCCTCGACATGCAGTGGTAAGTGAAACTGAAACTTTATTCCAGTTGATTGTAATTTTCAATATTTTATGGCCTTATTGTCTTATACTGTTTTTTCATACTCTATTAAGGGCGCATGCCAGACCATTGCAGGGAGTTTGCAACGGTTGATAGATCTTCGCATGGTTACTGTTGGCACTAATGCATACGACATAGTGGAGCAATGTATCACATTAGCACGTAGTGTATGTGAGGATCGGAGAGTCTATGTGTGGTTTAGACGTCCCAGGAATGGACCGCGGCGACATTGAGTTTTGACATTATTTGTACGGTGTATGCCAATATATAAACATATGTGTTAACATTATGATATTTTTCAAACATTTCATTCCATAGTTTTAAATAAACATCATTCATCAGTATTTAAATAAATAATTCCATTTTACCTGTGTGTTTAACACTCCAAATCCACATAATTAGCTAGTATTCTCGTCAAACTGGCATACTTCTACATTCGACAAATATAAATAGCGGGCCATTCTTTTGCCTGTGAATAACAATTTCTTGACCATAACAAAGTAGTTGGTGGCATAGGACATCCGTCTTGTAATAATACTTAAACAAAATCATGATCCAAATTGTTATTGTCTGGCTATATTCCTTGTAGTCATTGTAAACAAATAAAATGATATGAGTAATACCTGAACATAATTATTTCCATAGACATGACCAATACAAATTACCCTATGTGCACCAGCATCTCTAGGCGGTTGACTTCTAAGACGGAAAAATGTCATGCTTTGTTGGAGAGAAAGACAAACAAGTACAAGGTTATATCGTGAGGCAATACGTAACACATGTCAGTAATATCCATCCATTTATCAATTGTAGCCTGCCACCACAAACAAGGTGAATTCAAACCATTAACCGATAAAAAAAGGGATTAGTATGATAACCCACCAAAATCATGATATGCATATACAAACAAAGCATAAAGCATGTACCTTTGACAACTCATCCACTAAGAGTGACCTCTTTAACTGTTCGAATTTATGTAAGCCACCAAACAAGGTAATATACTCATCAGACCATTGTGCAAGTTCTTTGAGCAAATGATTATGCACCACAACCCATGCATCTTCACCATAACCAAGTAAGGTCGCAATAACACGATAACCGCAGTTACCATCTGCTTTAACATCAGTTACATTTAAAATGTAGTTCTTCATGCATGGGAGAAATTGATCCAACATTGGAATATTACGCGAGGGTATAGGTCCTGTAGATGTTGATGCAGAACGGGGTTGAGATGAGCAACTATCATGCTGAGAATGTAACGCATCCACGTACTCAAAGTACGATGGATCCCGCTTGGTTGATCTTTGAGCCCCCTTTGGTGACATGTTTCTTTTGAGCCCCTTTTGTGTTTACCTTTTCAAGAGGAAGACACATGGACGTTGTATCAGGATATGCTAGTTCTTTGAGCTTAGTCTTCAGAGTGACTTTGCCAATCATATCAAGGCATGCAAAATGCTTTGATATTGCATCCATTTCTTCTGTTATGTGGATTTCGCACTGATCATCACCCTGGTCCTCGAAATGTAACCGCCGCCAAAACATGTGTACGGAATCCAACGGTATACTACCAAGACCAATTCTAGCTAGCTCACACGTACAAGGCAGACCATGCGTACTTCTCAACACATATCCACAACGAGTGTGATCAACACCTGGATAATCAACTCGCTCAAACTCTGCAGCAATTTCATTTAATGCATACCTTGAAACCATGCCTATCAGTCTTTTGTACAAGGTAACTTTAAACGCATGTCAACCAACATGTGTGCTTCTCTCAAAAGATGACTTTATTTCACTATGTTGCAACGTGATCATAGCATTCATGGCATCCTAAACATTACATAGATCTCCTACGCTATTCTGCAATAGTCTCTTTAAGTTCAAATGAGCAGACTCAACCTTACAATTTAAAACCCATCATAATTACAATTTAAACCTTACTGTAATTCTTAATCAGCATAATAAAAAATGTTTTACGATTGCATACCTGTTAGTTGTTGTGTTTCCAACATGCATGACCTTATTAGTCCATGTCGTTACAAATCTTTCTTTGTGCGTATTCAACCACGTGTCTTTCACATACTGAACAAAGATTGGCCACGGTGCACAAGCACATTCAAACTTCATAAGACAGTCTTCATATTGCTTTTTAGAATCACAATCTACAAGACTCCCCCATGCATCCATCACATAGTCCCATGCATTGTTTTGTCCCACAAGGGTTTTACATTTTGCCTTCACATTCTTGTCAATGTGGAACCGACACAACAAGTTAGTTGTGTTTGGGAAAACAGTTTTCACAGCATTCATCAGGGCTGAATCTCTGTCAGTAACAATGATTTTAGGGAAAACATCACTCTTCAAAAAAAGCCCCCTAAATCGTTCAAGCGCCCGTACAAGATTGTTTATATGTTCGCCCTCCAAATATGCAAAAGTAGCTGAAAATGTCATTCTAGTAGGTGTCACACCAACAATGTCCAGCAGAGGGAGTCTGTACCTGTTTGTTTTGTACGTACTGTCTATCAGGAATACCAAATGACATGCATTTATCAACTTCACTGCATCTGGATGTGACCAGAAAATGTCACGTACAACATTTTCATCCTTCAGTCTATGCCAGTGGATATACATATCGTGTTCAAGAAGCTTCATCAACTGTTGCATTTCAGTATTACTGCCCCTTATAGAAGTACGATACGCATATCTGGCATTGTAAACTTGCCTCAATGTTGTATAGTTGTTTGCATTGTGATCCTTCAAAGTTAGAAAAATATTTTTAGCTTTCACCCTTGACTTTGTCATATCAGCAACGATAAGCTTTTCATCCTCAGTCAAATGACCAGCATATGGATGTTTGGTGAATGACTTAGCCAAACGATGGTTATGAGTCCCACATATTAACTTCATATCCACCCTTTACCACCCAAAACTGGTTTCGATCGCAACTTAAAAGGACAATCACACTTTCTAGTGCTAGTCGTCGTACGCACTAAATCTTTGTTGAATGCTCTAAATTTTCCACTCCTTTCACAACCGATTAAAATAAATAAGGTTCTTCCCCTTTTTCCAATTGTTGTGTCAGATCTCATAATCACGGCTACAAAGCCCATCTCATACGCAACTGTACGAGCCCATTGCAATACATCTTCATGAGAGTTAAACACCTACAAAAACACCATAATACAAGTTAAATCTTCTCAAATATTTAATCATCACACCATTTAGTAAACGACAACGTCATAAAAATACCTCTGAAGTATTGAAGGCATCAGAACAATCAACTAAACACATGTTATTTTCAAACACAGAAGGTGCGTCTTTGTTGTCTTCAGTCATATTAATGTCTTCCGGCATACTTATTTCTTCAAACAGAATACTGTCATACATCCAATCATCGTTGTCATCTAAACAAACAATTTAAATCACAAAAATATTAATTTTAATACAACAAATTATACACACTTTAGAAATACAAAAATTATAAATTATTTTGGAACTGTGATTTTTAAAAGGTCCAAATTGACAAGACATTGCAGAACGTTTGCCTGATACACCATGTCGAAAGGTAACATCAACGTCAAAATTGACAACACATTGCAGAACGCATGCCTGTCACACTATGCGGTATACAGAAAGACAACACTATCTACAACACTATGCAGTAGAAATTGGCAACACTCTGTTTGACATGTCTCAATCAACATTGGATTCCAAACAAGCTTCTATAAAAAAACACAAGACACCGCTAACACAACCAGACACTCCCACACAACATACCTGCGCAAACAAAATTCATTCTCAATACTATGGCATTCTTAGAAGAAAAAAGCAATCAAACGATTGCTAATTCCAAATTAGCATTCATTTTTCCAAATGGATCATTGAAACAAAACAAAACTGGTGTTTCTTTTTAATGTCCTACTCCAATACCAATGCAGGTTCCTAATGACTGTTCTTTTCAGACACTCAAGACTAGGATGCACAACACCCTTCAGCTAACCAATGACTAATCTGTGCATGAAATCTACTATCGACAACCATCCATAGATGCAGGTCAGGAATATTTTTTCATTGTCTGCAACTCACAAATGGTGATGATGTTTGCACAATGTTAATGTGCAATGAGCAATACTCGTGTGTTGGCCCTATAGAATTACTATGTACCATCAACAAAACACCGGATGGTATACTCAACCTACTCCAATCCACCATCGTCCCTACACATGATGCAATGCTATATTACAACGGCAAGTGGAACAAACCACGCCAAGGGGATTTTGTGGGTTACTCCTTCACTAGAACAAATCCAATAAGATTTGAAATTCCTTCAGGATGCAACATTGAAACACTGAAGGATGTCATCAAGCAAGTTGCGCCTGTAGGGGTTCCCCTTATGGAATTCACAACTCATAAGTGGTCAGAAAATTGTTTTTCTGACAGCCAGCCCATGCAAAATATTCAGATAACATTATCGAATATCACATAATAGAGTTGACAACTGATGAAGACGTCTTAAAGGTATTAGCAGAATCCAACTACTGGAAACATTTTTGTCCCATACAAATTTTAGCTATTTTTAACAAACTAGCTACCCAACAACCCCGAATAACCGTTGCTGATGTTGGGCATCATGCTCAATAGAATGGTTCAAATGGAACGAGACGTCTTCGTAGTACAACATCTAAGTTTGGTTATTTTCGTTTTTCAATTGTTATTATGTTTTTAATTATCGTATGTTTTAATCTTTGTTGTACAACATCTAAGTTGGGCATCATGCTCATCTGAATTACCATATGTTTTCAATTATTAATATGTGCAACTCCATGTGTTTAAATACTACAAATGACATGCATTGTTGCTTATTTATATTCTTAATTAAACTTTCAATTATTTTTTAAATATCACAATGTCAATGTCAACATCTAAGTTTTGATAATAATAACAACCATCGATTATGTATGTTGTGCAAACATGTAAGTTTTACAAATTCAAAAAATTAAAGGAAAAATGTAAACATGTAATTAAAAAATTAAAGCAAAAATTTTAAGTTTTACAAATCCAAAAATAAAAAAAAAATAAAAATACTCATACGAATTGACAATCCGTATGATCCATATGGATTGACAATCCGTATGAACCTTACGAATTCACAATCCGTGTAGACCTTGCGGATTGGCAGTCCGTATGAGGTCATATGGATTGGCAATCTGTATGGATCATTGATCGAGGTCGTACTCGGCCAAATTAATACAGTTTAAATGTAGTACTAGGAAGTGACTCATAGGTCGTCTCTCAAGGATCAATTGTCTGCGTTAGGGATTAAAAACGTGTAAAGGGGGGTTTTTTAACAGAATGCAAGAATATCTAAAATAAAACAAAAATATCAATTAATTGCAGTGATTAAAACAAGTCAGACCTTAGAACAGATTGCGCCTCTAATATCCTCTGTTCACGAAGGATAATCTATCCTGACTTAATCCTCAGTAGTCCAGATTAATCTACTAAGCGAAGATTAACCTAAAACTTCCTTACACAAATTAAGCAAACGCGAATCTCGTCAGGGCAAGCTCTCAGGATTAAGCAACCTGAGATTACTGAATCAATCAATATCGGAATCATTAAGCATGACTCTAATTCGAAAAATACAGAGCAGAAGTCCAACAAGGAAGAACCAAGCAGATAACGAATTGCAATTACAGAGAACCTCCATTTAGGGTTTTGCAATCTGTCCTAGGGTCCAACCCTAGGATTTAGCTTTCCATTAATTCGAAAATAGCAACAGAAACGCAGATTGAAACGAAATTTAACATAACGAAAACCTAAATATTGGAAACGAAAATAGCAACAGAAACGCAACTGAAACGAAATAAGCAGAAAACGAAAACGAAATTAGAGACTTGAAACAGAAACGAAAATAGGCACTGAAATTGAAATGCAACTATATTCAAACAAAACGAAACCCTAAAGCAGAGAAACAGCAGAAAACGAAAATATTCTAAAACCCTAAAAACTGAGCATGAATAGTGTTGTGTTTCTGCATGGGCACAGTATTCGAAATATATAGTGACTACATCTCACAAAAGAATGGGCCTTTCCTAACAATTTTAGCCCAAGAATTCACTAAAATAAAATAAAACGAAAATAAAATGCTGATGTGGAAAATGATGCTGACGTGGCACTCCAATCTTCAAGTCCATGAATTAATTCCAAGCCCATTTAATTATTAAACTGCCCTGAAAATAAAAATTGGAATAATTAAACTTAAAATAATCCAAATTAATTAAAATCTAAATTATCGGTCTAATTAAATCCTAAATGAGAAACAGTGCAAAATATAAACGATTAAACACAAATCAGGGATTAAAATGAGTAC
>PYAF01000352.1:256591-267247 GCA_007407185.1 Glycine tomentella
GGCACTCCAATCTTCAAGTCCATGAATTAATTCCAAGCCCATTTAATTATTAAACTGCCCTGAAAATAAAAATTGGAATAATTAAACTTAAAATAATCCAAATTAATTAAAATCTAAATTATCGGTCTAATTAAATCCTAAATGAGAAACAGTGCAAAATATAAACGATTAAACACAAATCAGGGATTAAAATGAGTACTGAAAGATGAGAAAATAAAGGTAAACAGTGACTCATCAATCATGGATCATACAGATTGCCAATCCGTATGACTCCATACGGATTATACCAAACTGGTTTCAGAAAATGTACCTCTGACAATTTTCCGATGGCCCAAAACCACTACCACCACCACTCACGATCAACTCTGCCACCACAATAACAGCACCACCAACACGAGACAACAAAACGCAACACAAAAGCGCAAATGAACAAGCAAAAAAAAAAAACCACAAAAGCTAAGAATGGTGTATGGTGTATCAGATATAACCAAAATGATGAAGGACATTTTTGGAATTCCAATCTATTGCTGGGTGTATAAGAAAAATGAATGGTGTAGGAAGCACAACTCCCTAATCTGTTGTATATGTTTCCTTTGGAAGTTTGGCAATATTGGAACCAAACTAATTCAATGAATTAACTTTTGGGCTTAATCTCGTCAACAAGCCTTTTGTTTGGGTTGTACGTCCAAGTAATGATAACAACAAGGTAAACAATCCATACCCAAATGAATTCCATGGATCTAAAGGTAAAATTATTGGTTGGGCTCCACAAAAGAAGATATTCAACCATCCTGCCAAAGCTTGCTTCATTTCCCGTTGTGGTTAGAATTATAGGCAAAAAAATTAATTAATTATAGTTTAAATAAAAAATTACGAAAATGCAGCAGTTTGCAAACTTATTACACATCTATTGCAATTAAACGCGTCGGTCCAAAACGTGTTTAAACACGTCGTCCCTGGACGTGTTTAAACACGCCCACCCAGGACGTGATTCAGCCTCATTCACGTCCCCCCTGAAGGTGACCCAGCACCTTTCATGTCGTCCCAGGACATGACCCTACTCCCCTATATACACCCTTATTCAGCATTTGCACCCATCTTCAGCATTTGCAGAGCTCTTGGTTATCTCTGAAGGCTTTTGTTCTGTGACTTCTCTTTGGATTCAGGTTTTAGTTTGAGCAAGTAAGTGTTGGTCAAACATATTTTTTTTAAAATTACATGAAATATATTATGTTGTTGTCTTAGAGAATTGGTATTGATCTAGAAAATTGTTATTAACTTAGGTTAGAAATAGTTACTTGTTATGACCTAGGTTTTGATTAGTTATTTATGTAGGTTAAGACCTAGGTTTATTGAGTTACAATATTATCAGTTAGTTATTTAGATTATCATTAAGTACAACCTCAAGGTTATGATGTTGGTTACGTAGGTTATGACATAGGTTTAGGGTTTAGGGTACAATTAATGGGTGACCTAGGTTTTCATTAGTTATTTATGTAGGTTATGACCTAGGTTTTATGACCTAGGTTTTGATTAGTTAGTTATGTAGGTTAAGACCTAGGTTTATTGACTTACAATATTATCAGTTAGTGACTTCGATTATCATTAAGTATGTCCTCAACGTTATTACCTTGGTTACGTAGGTTATGAACTAGGTTTAGGGTTTAGGGTACAATTAGTTGGTAAACTAGGTTTTCATTAGTTACTTACGTAGGTTATGACCTAGGTTTTCATTAAGGACCTACGTAAGATATAGATAATCAATTTTTTCAATTAATTTTCTTCCAAATGAAATAAATTATCATAATATGCTTATAGATTTTTCTGTGTTACAGGCGTGATCCTGTGTTCATCATCTTTGTGATCTTGTAGTCATTGGTCATATATAAAAAAATGTCTGGAGATGGTGATTTTGTTCGTATTGTTTTATATTATAATGGTAGCAAAATTGAGAGCCGACGTGGTGTTGCTTTTGAAGGAGAGAAAAGGGGAACACGTATCAACCGCAACTCAACCATTGACGAATTGCATGAAAAAATCAATCAAAAGTTAGTTTTCAAAGGCAATGAATCTATCACTATGGTCACTGCAAGAATATGGTGCGATGATAAATATATCAGCATAAAAGTAATTGACGACGAAGACTTAGAATTTGTAATAGGAGAATTCTTCAACCAATTAAGGAAAAATTTCTTAGAGTTGTACGTGGATTTTGCTGGAGTAGAGGATGTGGGTTTACCAACGAGGTCAGTTGATTTCAATTATTCTCGTGGAGCATCAGCATCTGTTGCTCCAGTTGTTAATTTGTCTATGGAAGATGAAAAGACCCTACTTGGGTTATGGATGACGATATTGACGATGACAATGATGAAAATATCGCAATGGGAGATCATCTTATTGCCGAGAATGCTAGTGCTTCGGACGATAATGAGGATCATGGTCGAAGCGCAACTCAAATATAAGAACATTACTCAGTCATGAGAGAACATGAAACCCAACAACAAGAGAATGCAGGGGAGTCTCATTTACCGCAACAATGTCAAAGTGTGTTACCAAACAATAGTTACTTACATATATGTTTGTTTATTGTGTATGTATTTTATTGTAATAAATTTGAGAATTTGCATATGTAGGTGACGGTAATAATACTTTTGGGATGGAATCCCACATTACACCTACATTGATTGGGATTATCCGAGTGAACAAGATTCTAGCACTGGTTCAGGTTCAGTTGAGGGTCCATGGGTATTAGGGAATAAGTTGTTTGTGAAACAAGAATTTGCATCAAAATAAGATGTGCAAATGGCAATCAAGCGGAACCTCATGAAGGAGCATCAGGAAGCTGTCGTGGTTGAAAGTACGCCAACAAAGTTAAGCATGAAATGTCGTGTGCATGTCCAGAATTGTCCATGGAGGGTTAAGGTAATGAAACCAACATACGGTGAAAGGTGGGTGGTTACCAAATGGGGCGGGGATCATAATTGCTTAAATGATCACATTTCTCAGGACCACAGACAACTTGATACTAATGTTATTGTTTCACTCATACTAGGTAAGTTATTGGATGAGATGATAATGATCAGAAGTAATGATTTTATTGTTATTATTAATGATAACGTGATTATTTTTTTATTATTAGGGATGATAAAGCATGATCCATCATGTTCAATTGGACTAGTCCAGGAAAGGATAACTCATTCCTATGGATACAAAGTTTCATATAGAAAGGCATGGTATGCAAAGCAGAAAGCAATGGCAATTATCTACAGTGATTGGGAGGAATCATATGCATTTTTGCCGAGGTGGTGTGAATATATGCTTCGCTTTTCACCAGGTTCTATTTATCAACTTCAAACAAAAAATTATTATGTTGCTCATAGAATCGTTCATGGAAAACGCGTGTTTCACCGCATTTTTTGGACCTTCAGACAATGTTGCGAGGCTTTCAATTTTTGTAAGACAGTTATTCAAATTGATGGCACTCATTTATATGGCATTGTTGATTGCCACAGCTCAGGATGGAAACAATGAGTGTTTGCCACTTGCATTTGCTATTATTGAAGGTGAGACGTTGGAAGCTTGGGAATTCTTTCTGGATAACATTCGCGTGCATGTTACACAAAAGACAAATATTTGTCTTATTTATGATCGACATCGAAGCATATTGTCTGCAGCTGAGAGACATCGTGGGTGGCAACCACCGCATGCATATCACGTCTTTTGCCTCTGTCATATTGCGAGCAATTTTAATCAAAAGTTTAGAAATGAAAATTTGAAGAGAGCAGTTATGAATTTAGGTATGGTTAAAAACTCATCTATTCATTTTTCATGTATAACTAAATTTTAATGTTATTTAATTTTTGTGCAAGTTATATGCCTTCTATTGTTGATTTTGACATAGCCTTTGCAAGTTTTCGTGATGTGAGTCCTGAGATTGCAAACTGGATTGATAGCATCCCAAAGGAAAAGTGGACACGTGCATATAATGTTGAGGGACGAAGGTATGGACATATGACAACAAATTTGGCTGAGTCAGTAAATAGGATTTTGAAAGGTGCAAGAAACATGCCAATAACCGCGTTGGTTAAGCACACATATAACAGACTGGTGGAATATTTTGTTTGCAGAGGCCGATCGGCTCTTAATGAATTGCAAGGTCCTTATCCTCATTGAAAAAATGTGGTTGCTATGTTGAAGGCCAATGAGACCAGTGCTACTGGTCATTATGGTCGTGCATATAATGTTGAACAATCTGTATTTGAGGTTGACGATGGTTATGACAAATCATACTCGATAAACCTCCCTGAGCGGTTCTATCAGTGTGGGAAATTTAAGGCGTTCAAGTATCCTTGTAGTCATGCTGCAGCAGCCACTTTACATGTTCGTCAGTCACCGGCACAATATGTGGATGACGTATTCCTTATAACAAACCTGGTACAAGCTTACTCATTTCCATGGCAGTCAATTGGAATGAGCAAGCAATTCCACCTAGTGCTGATCCAGTGGTCATACCTGACAGGTCTATGTTGCGTGCAAAGGGCCGTCCAAAGTCAACTAGAATACGCAATGAGATGGATGAAGTTGAAGCTAGTCAAAGTCGTATTAGGTGTGGGACATGCAGATTACCCGGTCATAACCGTCGAAATTGTCCTAGTCGTCCATCTACCTCATGCATTGTTGATGTTGTTGTCAATGTTTTCTTTATGTTGTTATATTTCGTAATGAACATTTGAAAATAAACTAAACTTCCAGTAAAACCACTCATGTCAATTTTCATATACGCTACAATGAATTTCAATTTTCTAAACGCAATCGACATTAACGATTACATAGTCAAACATTATCATGGAAACATAATAAAATAACAGAACATACAAACAAGTGGAATTAGAGAGACAAACACAATGAGTTGAACATTAAAAAGCAAAACATCGGAATGTACTAACAACAACAATTGAAACATAAAAATCACGAAACTAATCATAATTTCGAAGATCTTGTGCAGCGTACATGTCATCTTCCAGTAGTTCGATTACCGGTTTGTTAAAAGTAGCTAAAATTTCTATTGGACAGAAACGATTCCAGTAATTAGATTCTGCTAACACCTTCAGTAGATCTTCATCGTTTTTCAGTTGTATTATTTCATATTCGACCAAGTTTTCTGAATATTTTGCGTGATCTGGTTGTTGGAAGAACAATTGTCTGACAACCTATGATTCATGAATTCCATAAGGGGGAACTCCTGGTGGAGCAACTTTCTTGATTATATCTTTCAGTGTTTCTATATTGCATCCGGAAGGAATTTCAAATCTTATTGGATTTGTTGCAGTAAAGGAGTAACCCAAAAAATTGTCTTGTCGTGGTATGTTTCACTTGCCGTTGTAATACAACAGTGCATCATGAGTAGGAATGATGGTGGACCGAAGTAGGTTGAGGACATCATCGGGTGTTCTGCTTATCATACATAATAATTCTATAGGACCAACAGACGACAGTTTTTCATGGCACACCAACATAGTGCAAACATCATCATCATTTTTCAGTTGCAGTAAATGAAAAAAATTCGTTACCTGTATTGATGGACAGTTATCGATAGTAAATTTCATCCACTGATTGGTCATTTGTGAACAGAATGGTGTTGTGCATTCTACTCTTGAGTGATTAAAAGGAACATTCATCAGGAACTCGCATTGGTATGGGAATATGACATACGAAAGAAACACCAGTTTCGTTTTTATGTTGATCCATTCGGAAAAATAAATGCTAATTTGGAATTACCAATGTTTTGAGAGCCTGTTTCACCTAAGAAGGCCATCCTATTGAGATTGAGTTTCGTTTGCGGAGGTATGTTGTGTGGGATGATTAAACTCCTATGTGGTGTATATATAATGGTGTTAAGCCCCGTCTGTGTGGGGCGTGACCACTTGCGCCTGGATGGGGCGTGACTAAACTCCAGTCGTGCCATAGTGTTGTTAATGTCGTTTGACAGACCAGTGAAATTTATCGACTACAGTAAAAAGGACCACAAAGTGTTGTCAATGTCATCGGTGTTGTCACTGCCATTTTACAGATCAGTCACATTTATTGGCTACAACATAGAGGACCGCAAAGGAAGGAAGACAGTGAGAGAATCATTTGTTGTTTCTCTTTTTATTTCATGCAAAAGCATAAAAATACTGGGAAGACAATGAGAGAATCATTTGTTGTTCCTTATTGAGATCAGAGGGGCGCAAAAATCAATCTATGGACAAGGAAAAAATGTTAAAATCAACAAGCGGGAAGCCTAGAACTTAAGTTAGACCATGGGTTCTGGTAAATGACAAGGTCAAAACCATCAAATTTGCCAATCCACACAATGTCTTTTCTATCGGGGTCTGTGCATTCGCACAACTGTCTAAACAAGTTTGCCAGAACCGCAGACCCCTAGCTATATGTACTGATATCGGCAAAGTCACCACCAAGTAAGGCGATGTAGCGACATCCTACTACACTCCCCCCCCTCCGATCTGTCGCATAGGATCCAGGATCCTAACATTAGAGCAATGTGAGCCTTTGTGAAGTATATCACATTCTGAGGGTTCCCGGCAACAAAATCCCATGAAGGATACACTCTGTCCAAATATGATAACCTCAAATTGCCGATGGATAACTCGGTGTCCGGATCAGGGCCGTTACCAAAAACCTCGTTACAACATTCGGCCCAATCTGTGTAAGTCTGTCCGGTAACGGCTTGCCCATCAGTAGGCAATCCTAAAATACCTGCAACATCTTGCAAGGTAATTGTCATCTCACCCTGGGACATATGGAAAGTGTGTGTCTCTGGCCTCCAGCGCTCAACCATAGCACTGATAAGAGCAGCATCAATATGGAAAATCCAAGTAACTTATCAATTTATGCGTTCCAAATACATTATGTTTGAAACCAGCAATTTCAAAATTAAAATTTCAACACATTAAAATTAACAATATTCATTAATCGATACCTGCATAAACTTCATGCAAGCCACATGTATGAAACCAACCTCAATCAAATACTGTGCTACTACGTCTAGAATATCGTCGGGTCAGGGTCCACCAATAAGTCTACCTCCACGATGAATCTTTAGCTCTCTCTTTGTCTCGTCATTCCAAACTGCCTGTGAAATACGAGTGCGTTGTCTGCGCCTCCAAAGTACATCCCATCTGTGTGGTCCGAGAGAAACATACGTTGTGGGATCGGTAGGCTCATGCTCACGGTCATAACTAGAATGAGGTGACTCAGATGACGATGACTCGGCCATAATAATATGCTACACATTTTATAATCATATTATAATAATTTACTTATTTTCAAATATAAATTATTTAGACAAATTCATTATGTATGTCTTACGTAGGTCCTTAATGATAACTTTAACCATAACCAAAGTCACTAATAATATTCTAAGTCGATAAACCTAGGTCATAACCTACGTAACTAGCTAATGCAAACTTAGGTCATAACCTACGTAACTAATTCATAATATTTGGAATGACTAAATAATAATATTCTAAGCCAATAAACCTAGGTCATAACCAATGTAACTAACTAACGAAAACCTAGCTCACAACCTAAGTAACTAATTAATAATATTCTAACTGACTAACTAATAATATTCTAAGCCGACAAACCTAGGTCACCAACCAATTGTACCCTAAACCCTAAACCTTGGTCATAACCTACGTAGCCAACGTAATAACCTTGAGGTCGTACTTAATGATAATCTAAGTAACTAACTAATAATATTGTTAAGTCAATAAACCTAGGTCTTAACCTACATAACTAACTAATCAAAACTTAGGTAAAAAAACCTAGGTCATAACCTACGTAAATAACTAACGAAAACCTAGGTCACCAACTATTTGTTTCTTAAACCCTAAACCTAGGTCGTAACCTACATAGCCAACATAATAACCTTGAGGTCGTGCTTAATGATAATCTAAGTCACTAACTAATAATATTATGACTCAATAAATATAGGTCTTAACCTACGTAACTAACTAATCAAAACCTAGGTGATAAAACCTAAGTCATAACCTACGTAACTAACTAATTAAAATCTAGGTCACCAACTATTTGTTTCTTAAACCCTAAACCTAGGTCATAACCTATGTAGCCTAACCCCAAGTCTTAACCTAAGTAACTAACTAATTAAAACCTAGGTCATAACCTACGTAATTAACTATTAATATTCTAAGCCAAATAAACCTACAACAACTTACAATTTCTAATATAAGTCATTAACAATTTCCTACATCAATAATTATTCTTTAAGACAACAATATAATATTTCATGTAATTTAAAAAGCATATATATTTGAACAACACTTACTGGATTGACAAAGTTTCCCTGCACCAAAGCCTTGAATAACCACTCGAATCTAGAGAGAAGTCAGAGAAAACAATTTTAGAGAGATATGCAAGTGTGTAGAAATGAAGGAGAAGGGGCTTATATAAAGGAGCTGGATCACGTCGGGCCTGGGCGAGACTACTTGTTGGGTCACGTCCACCATGGACGGGATTGGAGCTTGGTAAAGTCGACCACAAGCGGGACAGGGTGCTTAATCACGTCGTCCTTGGGTGTGATTCATCACGTCAGCCATGCACATAATTACTTGCTGGAACACGTCTGTACAAGACGTGATTGAACACGTCAGAGAATGGCGCCATTGCTTCTAGAACACGTCCTGTGTAGACGTGTTTGAACACGTTCAGGCAACACGTAATTAGTTGCCATAGATTTGAAATTAGTTTTCAAATCACCATGTTCTTGTAATTTTTTATTTAAATTACTATTTTTTAATTTTTTTGCCTGGAATTCTATCATTGAAGGTGTATGTGGTGGCATACCTTTCTTATCCCATTTTTCAGAGACCAATTCATTAACAAGTCATATATTTGTGATGTGTGGAAAGTTGGACTGGGACTAAACAAGGATGAAAATGGATTAATATTGAAGGGAGAGATAAGGAAGAAGATGGAGCAGCTGCTTGGGAATGAAGACATAAAAGTAAGATCATTGAAGATGAAGGAATTGACCGTGAATAACTCTGTTGAAGGTGGTCAATCTTCAAAGAATCTCGAAAAGTTTATCAATTGGGGCAAGGATTAATGGTGCTTTTCGTTGGTCCCAACTTGGACCTTTTTTCTACCTTTTTGCATTTTTAAGTTGAGAAAGGCAAAAAGCATTAATACTTAGAATATGATATGAATATTTGATGATATACAAAGTGATTTTCAATAAACAGACCAAAAATGTTAGGTTGAATTCGTTCTAGGATTCCCTTAAAGTTTATCACACGTATTGTGTCGCTGTCTATTTTTTTATGTGTAATTTTAACATGATATCAAGAAATTTATAACATTTATATACTTATTCAATCAATTGATAAAGTTTCTTGATATTAATCTCTATTTAAATTGTGTGTCTAGAATTATGCTTATACTATTTAGTATTTACAAGAACACGTTAATTAATCCATAATGTAAAATTGTTTTAATTTTCTCAAATTCAAATTTTAAAATTGTAATTGCGTTAAAAATTATGAGAGTTTAATTGTTAGTTAATAATAGTTTGATTCAACGTAAACATGATTATCTTATAGAGGAGATAATGTGTGATGTCCAAAATAAATACTAGTATTTAGTATTTACATGAAGCCATAAGCCACGACCATACATACTCTAGTCTGTAATGATCCTAAGCCACCCTCCTTGTCAATGTATCATTATTAATTAAAAAAATTATTGATCCTATAAGGCAAATGGAGCACATAGTGCTGTTTGTAAATAGTGACTAGTGAGTTTTACGGGACAATCTTAGGAAGTCAAGTCAACTGCTCCTTATCTCACAATCTCGCAATTTTGATGGGACACTTTCACAACCTTTATGTCTTGTCATTCATTCTACAGTTAACATTTTCTGCAATAAACAGCCACCAAGGTGGGTCCCACTCACGTGCACTCATTTTCTTTATCTCTTTCGTCTCTTCAACGACCTTGCAGTAGCCTTTTTCCCATGTTTTACTTCCAGACAATAAAATAATTCAGAAACGTCCGCGTAAAACACTCTATTACAATCTTCTTCGAGTATATCATAATCAAAGCAATGATTCAAGATGTTATTAAATAAAGGAAAGAAGAAAAAATGGAACATCTCTAACATATATGGTCGGTTTGATTAGAAGAGATAATAGAAGGAAAAAAATTGAAAGGAAATAAAATATGGTTAATAAAATATTTTTTTTATTTGTTTAGAAAAAAAATAAAAAGAAAAGTTATTTTTAGATATAAAAATTTAAATTTTTTTTTCTTCTACTTTTTTTAATTTAAATTTTGAAATTTTCTTTCTATTTTTTTTTTCCTTTTTTTCTTTCTCAATCAAACATATGGGTAATGTAGCATTGAGGGGTTTAGATCAAAAGGTATAATTCGGCCAATTTATTAAAGATGGGTATTTTTTTTCTTAATTATGGATATATTTTTCAAATTATTTGTAAAAAAGATAAGTCGTAAAAAATAGGACTTCTAAGTAAATTCCTAAATTTCTTTAGGATTTATATTTTTTTGATTTTATTAAACTATCGTATATTTATTTATGATTTCTTTCAAATGATATATTTTTAAAACATAATTTAT
>PYAF01000352.1:267347-283762 GCA_007407185.1 Glycine tomentella
TTATGTAAATATTTTTTATATTAATTAAAAATTTATAAAAATAAGTATGTCAAAAGAAAAAAAAGACAAGGAAAAAAATAAACTTATATCACAGAGTTATTGTGCACGACATCATGACAAATTTAAAGTCGTTCAAAATAACAGTTGATTTAAAATTGAACTTATAAAGAAAAATATATTAAAATATAAAATTATAATTAAAAATGAGTTTAAAGTCTTTCAAAATTAATTTAAAAAAATTAATTACGACTCCAAATTCATGAAAAATTAATAATTTTATATAAATAATTTTAAAAAAATATTAGATTTTTATGATTTTATTATAAAAAAATTAAAATCATAAGTTATTTTACTAAATTTTATCCAAAAATCATATAAATTCGTAACACTTATTTCATTGGAAGATTAATTCAAAAAATAGCTAAGTTTAATAAATTCTAAATGAAATTAACCTTTTGTTCGAAACCCGTATCATTGAACTGAAGAATAATCATAATGTGTCCATTTACATGGTATTGGATAATCTTAAAGGTATAGTATTGCTATCAGTAGAAAACTAGCATAATATTGGAAATTTGGAAGTGTTCATCCACTTGGTTTTATTTTAAATTGTAAAATATCATGTAATCTGTAAGGACCTTCATTTTTCGGCGCTTAACGCGGGGATTCAGATCAGAAAACCCTGTTAAGGGTGCGGCGCTGATGGCGCTAGACCCACTGGAAAGTGGCGCCAAGAGCGCCAGCTCCACGCTAAGGGCGCCATGCGTTCTAGAACGTGGCGCCAAGGGTGCCAGGACGGCGCTGGAAGCGCCAGAATCCCTGGAGGTCCACGCCAAGGGCGCCAGAGTCTCTGGACACTGGCGCTGGGGGCGCCAGATGTGGCGCTCAGGGCGCCAGATTCTCTGGAAACTGGCGCTGGAGGCGCGGGAGTGGCGCTGAGGGCGCCACAGATTCTGAAAACCGGCGCTAAGAGCGCGGGAACCGACCTATTGGCGCTGATGGCGCCGGAGCTAGCGCTGGTGGCGCCAGAGGTCGGGCAGGCTGGGTATTTAAGACCAAAACTGCGATTTTTTGGCCATTTCTTCTTCTTCTTCTTCCTCCACGAGCTGACCTCCATTGAAGACCCTCCCAAGCTTTTAGGGACATTATATACTAGCCTAAACACCTCTTGATGACCCTTGATCTTTTAGAAACCCTTGGAAAGCTTTAAACCTTCATCCTTTTCCTTGAAAACCCCATTTTTGAGTGAGAAGAGGAACCTCAGAGAAAAGCTCAGAGAACTTGAGCTTGGCGCAGAACCACAACGTAATTAGGACATAGAAGCTAGAGGAAGCTGTTTTGAGGCTGTTGGAGTCGCCACTGAGGTAAGAAACACAAGTTTCACCGTTTAATTTGGATTCTGGGGGTTCCTGTGAATAGTGACCCATATGAGCTGGGGCTAGAATTAGCCCAGGGTCCAGTTGAGAAAGTTGTTCAAGGCTTAGAATAGATGAAGGATTAGTTTTCAGTTTTGATTCTGATAACTTTTAATCTTGGCTCTGTGTATATCTGTGTGACTGATGTAGAGTCACTTGTTGATGGTTTTATGATAAGCTAGAGCCTTGATTGTGATGTTCTGAGCCGAGAGGCTAATGGAACAGGGCTTTGAGTGAACCTCAGCCCATTCTGATTACAATTGAATTGTGAGGCTAAGTAAAGCTTAGGTTATATATATATTTGTAGTGAGTCTAGAATGACTCAGATGGATTGTATTCCATCCTGATGGACCTTGAGTGGTCTGAGAGAAGCCTAATGACGGGCTAGACTTGATTTGAACCCTAGGATAAGGGAATTTTGATCTGTTTGATATGTGATTGATGCCTGTGGTCTGAATATTGATATGAAACTGTATATGCCTTGTTTAGGCGTTGATTCTGAGATTATTGGTGGCGGGAGCCACAGAGCAGGGACTAGACCACAGAGTGACATTGTCCCAGGTAAGTTCAGTGTTCTCCGGGAATGAATTCCCGTTTTGGTTGCACACCACACTCCTGGGGGGGTGTTGGTCATGATTCATACTGCATGCATTGGCTATGGCATTGTTATGTTGATTTATATGTATCTGCATTTGATATATGCATGCTGTGATTGAGATATCTGTTGGCCAATAGATAAATACCGGCGTTGAGGAGCTCCGCCATGTATTCTGGGCGTTGAGGAGCTCCGCCCGTGGCATTGAGGAGCTCTGCCACATCATGACAGGTACTGACGTTGAGGAGCTCCTTCAGGGTGTTGAGGAGCTCCGCCAGGCATTGAGGAGCTCTGCCACCTGTCATGTACTGAGATTATGATATTGATTTGATATGATGAGGCTAGTGGGCCATGTGTGATATGTTTGCATGATATGTGTGTGTTGTGAATCTGTGAGCCAGGGTGGGAATGAGTTCCCAGGAACCCTGAGCTTACTGAGATATGTTATCTCACCCCGTGTGGGGGTTTTCTATGATTTCAGGTGACCTTGCTAGAAGAGAAGACCAGTCTCAGGGCAAGAGGCCCAGTAGAGACTAGGCTGCTTGACAGAGAAGCGGCGTGGAGAGCTTGAAGGCTCTATTTTTTATTTTATTTTGATGTATAGTTCTGTATACCCTCATGGAGGGTTGATATTCTTTTGTATCACCACGGGATGTGTGGTGTGGACTCTGATGTATATATGTACAGAACTATTACATGATATGTATCTGAGATTTTCCCTGAGCATTTATGTTGAATATCTGATTATCTGTCTGTTTGCTTAGATTATCTGTCTTTATGATGTTTGATATATGAAACTGGATCAGCAGGGGCATGTTATATGATTTATGTGTGTTATCTGATGAATTTGTGATTCCATACATAATGTATCAAGAAAAGCGATTCTGTGCTTCTGCTAAGTTTTGTAAACTGTGTTTTATGCGCTAATATGATATTATTAATGATAACACGTCGGAGGCCTACGGGGTGTTACATAATCAACCTCTTGATAGTGGTTTTTACTAATTTAGCAAAATAACCACTACCCATTTTCCTTATTTTTCAGCAAGTTAAAATCAAATTTAATGTGTATGATATCCCTTAATTTTAGCACATCCTTTGATGATAAGGAGTCTATAAATAAGCATGTCTATAGTCTTCTTGAGTTCTTGAACTCATTCTATATATATCAGCATATACATCATCTAGTGCTTTAGAATCAAAGTTTGGAAGACTCGGGAGAGATCCTCAATTTAATCAAAGACTCAGAACAGTGAGTAATGGCGGGAGGTATTTACATTGATTTAATTCCGCATTGATCTAATTATTTGTTGTTTAAATGTTCATAAGTATTAGAACTTACATTTGGTATGAGAGCCTTCTCCGCCTCTACCTTGCTTTTATTTGGCATCTTTTTTTTTTTAAAACATTCATTCATGACACTCTTTTTCGAACGTTTTAATTATCAAAGAGACCTGAAATCATATAGAAATTAAATTTTTAAGCTTTATGTGAATTGAAAACATGAATTTCGATGTTTAAAATGACTAGAAATATAGGGTTTTCGATTCGGGTTCGCAGGTCGAAACCGAGTCAAAGTGACCCGATGGAAGGTTGAAGATGAACAATACAAAAATGGACTTTTGCACTTGCCAAGTCTTGAATCCACATTCAGCCATTTGGAAAATTTCGCATGGACCACTTAGCATACATTTTACCTAATATTTAGTCGTTTTTTCTGCATATTATATGCTTATGCGTTTCTATTTATATGCTTATTCTTTTCTATTTACTTGAGAGTTTATTAATTTATGTTGCTCATAATTTATTTATTTATGCAATAAATTGTTGTAATTATGAGTTATGTGTTTAAATTATTTATTTATTTAAATATGTTTATTTATGGTAGTTGTTTAAGCATACAATATTATGTTAAATAATTTATTCATAAATGAGCTTATTGAATAACTATATGCAATGTTATTTCAATTTATTTGTATTATTGAGGATGTTATGCAAATATTTGACTCTTATTAAGAATTAATTAATATTAAGTTGATTAATATGAATGATTGATTATTTAATTTTATTGTTTATGGTTAATTGCAATAAAATTAATTTTGAAAATAAGAGAATATTTTGTGATCTTTATAATTTCATTGATTAAAGCCTAACCACAACAACTTTAATTATTTAAATTATATATTAAGAGTATCTAGATCACATAAGGTAAATAATATTAATTGTAATTAGTCATAAATAATATAATAGATATTATTCCACGAGAATTTCTATTATAGTTTTATATGATTAATTAGGATAAAACATTAAATTATATTTCTTGATTTGTCCACAGGAATAAGGAAATATAACTAAATAATTTTATCATGATTTGATATGAATTTAATTGAATTAAAATTTTAATCCACAGGCAAATTTTATGTCACTGAATTCATAATTTTGGGCATGACTTACATTGGTAAATCATGATACATTATTATTTTTATTTTGTCTCAAATCTTAATGATAAGCATATATATTGAATAATTGTGCAGCTATACAACCTATTAATACAATTGATGTCCCAGAATTGAAAGGGGATAATTACCCTACCTGGAAGGAAAGGATTCTTCTAACGTTGGGGTATATGGACATTGATTATGCTATCAGGAAAGCTGAACTACCAGCAATTGCAGAGAACAGTGAACCAGAGGAGGTGGATCTGTATGAGAAATGGGAAAGATCTAACCGACTCTGTGTGATGTTCATTAAGACAAAAATATCGGTTGGTATTAGGGGCTCAATTGAACAGTATGATAATGTGAAAATGCTCCTGAAATCCATTGATGAACAATTTGAGACTTCAGGAAAGGCATTAGCCAGTACCTTGATAATGAAGTTTTCTTTCATGAAGCTCACTACTTTGAAGGGTGTGCGTGAGCACATCATGCGGATGAGGGACATTGCGGCTCAACTTAAAACTCTAGAGGTGAACATGTCTGATTTCTTTCTGGTACATTTCATTCTGAATATTCTTTCAACACCATATGGTCCCTTTAAAATCTCCTACAACACACATATAGACAAGTGATCTATTAATGAAATCATGACCATGTGTGTTCAGGAGGAGGGGAGGTTGCAGTTGGAACAAGGAGAGAGTTCTCTTATGACAACTAAAAGGATGAATATTAAGAAAGGCCATAAGAACAATGGAAGTGGTAAAATACCACCTCAAGCTGGAATTAAGAAAGAATCCAAGTGTTTCTTCTGTAAAAAGAAGGGACATGTGAAGAAAGATTGTTCAAAGTTCAAGCTATGGTTTGAAAAGAAAGATATGCCTACCTCTTTAGTTTGTTATGAATCTAATATGATTAATATTAATCATAACACATGGTGGATTGATTCTGGTTATACAATCCATGTTTCAAATACCTTGCAGATGGAAAACCTAAGGAAGCCAGTGGGAAGTGAGTTATGCATTTATTCAGGAAGCAAGATGACCTCACCTGTTGAGGTTATTGGACCTGCAATTTGATTTGTAGTAGTTTTGTTTTGAATTTAGAAAAGACTTTTTATGTTCCTAGTTTTTCTAAGAACTTAATTTCAATTTCAAGACTAGTACCTTTTGATTATTCCTTTACATTTTATGAGACATCTTTCAGTTTTCTTTATAAATCTAAGTATGTTGAGAATGGTGCATTGTCTCATGGTCTTTTCTATATTAATTTTCAAAATGATACCACTTATAACGCTATACATGTTAATGTTGGCATGAAACAATGTGTTGTGAATGAAGATTCCTCTATGTTGTGGCATTAGAGATTAGGACATATCTCCATTCAGAGAAATAAGAGATTGGTACATGATGGAGTACTTAGAACTCTAGATTTTTCTGATTTTGAAACTTGTGTAAACTACATTAAGGGAAAGCAGACAAACAAGTCAAAGAAAGGTGTCAAGAGGAGTACCGAATTATTAGAAATCATACATATTGTAATACCCTGAGTTTTAAGCATGAGTTTAAGCTTAAGATTAGTTATATATAATCATGCATTAGTCTCCCAAGAGAGGGAAGCTTAAGAGAAGCAGGAGGCTGTGTCGACCAACTGGCGCAATCCACGTGGGGTGTGGCGCGATCAGCGTGGAAGGGTCGAACAGATGGCGCGATCAGCGCGAGAGGTTAGAATTAGAGCAATGGCTTCGAACAGCTGGCGCGACCAGCGTGGGAGATTCGAATCTGTGGCGCGATCAGCGCGGTTGTGGCGCGCTCCGCGCGGGAGCCCAAATCTGGGCTGTGGATTCGAATGGATGGCGCGGTTGGCGTGAGCATGGCGCTAACTACGTGGGATGTTCGAATATATGGCGCGATCCGCGTGGGGTTTGGCGCGGTCCGCGCGGGAGGTTAAATCTGGGCTATGCTTTCGTCCAGTTCGCGCAATCAGCGCGGGGAACGGCGCGATCCGCGCGGGACTTTTAAACCAGCCTTATATCAGTTCGTGCTGGACGCGAAAAAGGGGAAAGAGAGTGTCTTCTTCTTTCTCATCTGCCCTAGACTCCATTGTTGAGACCCTTAAGATTCCTAGAGCCATAGATCTTGATCAAAACACCTTCTTATGGCCTATTCTAGTGAGAGAAACACATTGGAAGCTTGAATCACTCATCCTTTTTCTTGAGAAACCCCTTTTGAGTGAGATTTTGGAATCCCCAAGGAAAAGCTCAGAGAACTTGAGAGTGGCTGAGACCCATTGCGTGGGAAGGACACCAGAGCTCGAGGAGGTGGTCCTAGGGTCTTCCTTGACGCCATTGAGGTAAGAAACTCAAGTTTCTCTGTTTGATTTTGAGTTTGGGGGTTTGCATGAATAGTGACCCATATGTGATGGGGTTGGAATTAGCCCAGGATCCTGTAGAGGATTATGTTCAAGGGGTTATTGTGATGATGTTGGAGCCTTCAGAAATCATTATTGATGAAGTTTGATTTTGGCTATGAGTTGCTCATGCATAGAGAAAGGGCTGAGTGCATGGTTATGTTGAACCCTAGAGTAGATGATACAGTGCTCTTAAGCTGATATTGAGTTGTATTATGAGCTTGGATATGATAAGGCTAAGGCATGGATGTGCTTTGTGTTAGCCTGAGCAGAGTCTTAGAAGAGACTCTGGAGCCTTGGTTAGGCTGAGAAGGATCCTAGTGAGGGTCTGTGCATCACTTGTGAAGTGATTGGATACGTGTTCTGTAGAAAGGGATTGTAGTTCCTTTCGTTCTAACGGCTTAGGACCGTTGTTGACAAGTTATGTGTTTGCTTGTGTAGGACGTGAGCTTGATATCTCGGGTGGTGGTAGCCACGGTACTTGGGAAGCCGGTGTTTTGCTTAGAGCAGGTAAGCTCTTGGTCCTTGATCGTATGTCCTTTGCTGTGTTCCACCATGCTCCAAATGGAGGAATGGTTTTGATGTGATTTATTGTGTGTATGTAGAACATGAATGTAAATGTGAATTGAACCCTTTGATGAGGGAATGATATGTGTTGAATGTGTATGCTTGAGATGTAAGCTGAACCCTTTGATGAGGGAATGATATGTATGGTATGTATTGGCTCGGTACGCTTGAGATGCAAGCTGGACCCTTTGATGAGGGAATGATATATATTGAATGTATATGCTTGAGATGCTTGTGATGAAATCCGAATCCCGTGATATGAGATTGATTGATATGATTATGAGCTATTTAGCCTGTGACAGGCGTGATTGATTATTAGACTGAATGTGAAGTCTAGAATTGAATGGAAATAATCCTATGGTAGTAGGATAGACGACTTAAGATTGAGTAAGACCTGTAGTGAGATGTTCCTGTGATATAGACGTAGCCTCCCGAACGGAGATGTTCCTATATGCACAAATGTAGCCTCCTCAGGCAATTGTGTTGAGATAGGTTATGAGATGTTCCTGTGATATAGATGTAGCCTCTTGAACAGAGATGTTCCTATATACACAGATGTAGCCTCGTTAAAAGGAGATGTGCCTGTTATATATAGATGTAGCCTCTTGATTGAGATGTTCCTATATATATATACAGATGAAGCCTCCGCTAGATACATGAGATGTTCTTGTTATATAGATGTAGCCTCCTAACGTGGAGATGTCCCTATATATACAGATGTAGCCTCATGTAGATGATTGAATCCTGGCATGAGATGTTCCTAGTATATAGATGTAGCCTCCTGAGATGAGATGTTCCTATATATCTAGATGTAGCCTCTGCAGGATAGGGTTGGATGTGATGAATGGCGGTATGCCATGAGTATAGCCTGATTGGGGTCGGGTAGTGATTTATGCCATGAACGGTTGTAGGCCGTGCTTGAGGCACCTGGTTGTGGCCAGGTGGATGAGAATTGAGATTGTTGGTTGCGTGATGATGGTATGGTTGAGATTCTGGTTGAATCTGAGAATGATTGTCTTGGATATATTATTTCATGTATATGTTGAAGTGAACCAGGGGAAGGAAATACCTTCAAGGGCCTTGAGTTTACTGAGATTTTATATCTCACCCCTTGTGTGGGGCTTATGTTTTGCAGGTGAATCCTCAGGAGAAGCAGACAGATCCCAAGGCAAGAAGCCTATGCAGAGATAGCTGAGATTTGTAAACCTTAGGCTAGATGATATGAGCAGATGGCTCTGATGTTTTGTATAATGCCTTTGGTTTTATTTTGTACCCTGAGGGGGAGTTGGTATGTACAGTTTTGCATAAGACACAGGGACTTTATGTATTTTCACCATATTAAATGTACAGTGCATATGATGACGGCATTTGTTGATGCCCTTTTCTTTTATGGTATGCTTCCAAACTGCTTAACTCTGATGATTATTATTAATGATAGTAATTAAGGCTGGGTAATGACCCTGGTTGTAGCTGGGGCGTTACACATATAGATATTTGTTGTCCAGACATGGACGCATATGGTCAGAAATATTTCATCTCTTTTATAGATGATTATTTGCGATACATATATCTCTACATGCTTAATAATAAATATGAAGCATTAGATGTCTTTAAGGTATTTAAATTGGAAGTAGAGAAACAATGCGGCCAGCAAATTAAGATTGTAAGATCAGATAGAGGTGGAGAATATTATGGTAGATACATTAAAGATGGACAAGTGCGTGGTCCATTTGCGAAGTTTCTTCAAGAGCATAAGATAGTTGCCCAATACACCATGCCTGGTTCTCCAGATCAGAACGGTGTAGCAGAAAGAAGAAACCGAACATTAATGGATATGGTGCAAAGTATGCTTAGTAGCTCCAAGCTTCCTAAGTCATTTGCTACCCATATGTGAGGTGTCGTCTTAGCCAAGCTGCAAGTTCGAGCCCCGTCAGTCCCGACCTAGGATCTGATGAATCGAATCCATCTAGAATAGGATATACTCTATCTATTTGATTTTCCACTCATCATAAGCTTTTTTTCCTCCTCTTCCTATTCTATTGATCAGCGCTTATGCCCCAACTATGGGGCTTTTTAGGGTCAACACACCCCCCACTTCGAGCAATGTAGTGTTCGGTAACTAACTGTTTGCCTGTTGGCTTGTTTCCTATCCCCTATCCAAAAAAGGTGTTTTTTTTCACTTAATAAGAGGTCCCCTCTTTTTGGGGCAGTGTATGGATTGAAACAAGCCTCCCATCAGTGGTACTTGAAATTTCATGACGTTATTTCTTCATTTGGTTTCATAGAAAATGTTATGGATCGCTGTATATACCAGAAGGTCAGTGGGAGCAAAATTTGTTTCCTTATTCTATATGTGGATGATATTTTACTTGCAATCAATGATAAATGTTTGCTATATGAGGTGAAACAATTTCTCTCTAAGAACTTTGATATGAAGGATATGGGTAATGCCTTTTATGTTATCAGTATCAAGATACATAGAGACAAAATACGAGGTGTTCTTGATTTGTCTCAAAAGACCTATATCAACAAAGTTTTGGAAAGATTTAGGATGAGTGAATGTTCACCAAGTGTAGCTTCCATTGTAAAGGGTGACATGTTTGATTTAAACCAGTGCCTGAAAAATGATCTTCAGCTGGAACAAATGAAGAACATTCCTTATGCTTCAGCTGTTGGAAGCATTATGTATGCTCAGGTCTGCACAAGACCTGATATTGCTTTTGCGGTTGAAGTGTTAGGGAAATATCAAAGTAACCCAGGTTTAGACCACTGGAAAGCTACAAAGAAAGTGATGAGATACCTTCAAGGAACTAAGGGCTACATGCTTATGTACAAACGGACTGACAACTTGGAAGTGATTGGCTACTCAGATTCAGAGTACGCTGGCTGCGTTGACTCGAGAAAATCGACTTCGGGATATATTTTTATCCTAGTCAGTGGAGCTGTGTCTTGGAGAAGTGTTACACATACCTTGACTGCTACTTCCACTATGGAGGCCGGGTTTGTTTCTTATTTTGAGGCTACCTCACATGGTGTATGAATGAGGAGTTTCATTTCTGGGCTTAAAGTTATGGATTCCATTTCTAGGCCATTGAAGATATACTGTGATAATTCAATTGCTGTTTTTATGGCTAAGAATAACGAAAGTAGTAGTCGAAGCAAGCACATCGACATTAAGTATCTAGCTATAAGAGAGCGTGTTAAAGATAAATCAGTGGTCACTGAACACATTAGCACTGAATTGATGATTGCGGATCCTTTAACTAAAGGCATGCCATCGTTGAAATTTAAAGATCATGCAGAAAGAATGAGACTTGGTTTATATATGTAGTTATCGTTGTAAGAACAATATTATATTTAATAAAATTCCATTTGTGATGTTTTCTCATTCAGTTTATGCGCATATTAATTTATTTTGAGAAATATTAATAAAGTTTGGACCTAGAATGAACATTGGTTTTGTTCATTAAGTTGTATGGGCTAAAAGATATAATGCATTGTAATACATGGAAGATAATACTCATTATTAAGAGGACTTATCGCCATGATTCATGTATTTTATTTTTGTTATGTAAATTAAAGGACATGTAGACCAAGTGGAAGAATGTTGATTTTATTTTGAATTGCAAAATATCTGATAACCAACCTTGATAGTGGTCTACACTAATTTAGCAAAACAACCACTACCTACTTCCGCTATTTTTCAGCAAAGTTAAAATCAAATTTAACCTGTATAACATCCCTTAATTTTAGCACACTGTAATATAAATAAGTGTGTTTACAATCTTCTTGGATCCATGAACGTATTCTATATACATCGATATACACATTATCTAGTGCTTTAAAATTAGAATTTGAAAGACTCAAAATAGATCTTCAGTTTAATCCAAAGATTCAGAACTGTGAACAATAATAAAAAATATTTATATCACTTTAATTTCACATTAATCTAATTTGCTGTTTAAATGTTGTACATAATTATATCATAAGTATTAGATGTTCAGTTTAGAACTGTCATTCAATTGTGAACAGCCTTATTGTGACAAAAATCAAAGATTTGTTGTTATACTGTGATCTTTGACCGACTGACACCAAGCATACGGAATACAAGAGCAGCGCAGGAGATGAAAGACATGAACCAGAGCGTGATTTTGTGTTTTTTATTTTTTTATTTTTCTTTTACCATATTAAACTTTAAAGAAGTATTACTATTATTAGCGTTTTCAGTGATTATTAATTTCTGTAATAAAGTTGCCTCAGTATATTTTTTGGAATATCTTTGAATTGCATTTTTTTATTTATAAAAAGAAATTTAAACAACTTTGCATCTATAAATATAATACCCCATTTGTAGAAACATAACAAGAGAATAATTCTCTGGTTCTTCTGTTCTGTATCTTTTTTTCTTCTAAATTCTTATTGTTTTTCGTTAATTTTTATAACATTTTTAATTTTAAAAGTCTTATTGCCTCAATTCTCGGAGTATTTATCATTAATAATAAATATTTTATTATTTTCTTTCACTTGTTTCTATTTATAAAATTTATTGAAATTTAATATAAGCCGTACAATACTTACTAATTATTAGAAAAAGAAGGAATAGTCTTGACAAATGACAAGTTGTATTGTTTCAAGTCATTAATGTTTAGCTATTTCGGTAGCCCGAGTCCGTGACAAAAACACCCAAAAAATTGTGTCGCCTTCTAATTTTAAAATAATTAAAGTTTGATTGAATTTTAATTTATAGTCATTTTGTTGTGATTATAATGAGTATTTTCACTTTTTAAAATAATTTTTCACAACAATTAGATCTCTTATTTTTGCTAATTGAAATAAAAAGTATGTCTCAGTCTACCGGCCAATTATTAAATTAAAATTTTTAGAAAATAAAAATTAAAACAATATTATGTGATGGTTTTAGTGATTTTTTATAACATTAAACATAAAATAGAAGATACACATAAATTTATCTTTTAACAAACTTATAAGCTTGCTTGACTCTTTAAAATGCAACATGCTTAACATATATAGGTAAGTTAGGCTAAAATGATTTTTTGAATGATTTAAAGTCTAACTTTTTAACAAAATACGTTTTTAATAAAAGTCTCAACCTGATTTATTTTTTAAAAACTTTCCTTGAATTCTGTTTGATTTCACTTTTATAGGCTTTTGTCGAACAATCTAACTAATTTTTATCCCTAATTTCCATTATCAAGAACTTTTATTATTGTAAAAAATAGAACTATAAGTTTAGTCATCAAATAATATTGCAATTATCAATATTAAAAAAAAATGAAAGAATATATATATTTTTAAATCATATATTAATTAACTTATACTCTTAATTATTCATTTATAATTATATGACTTAAATTTATAATTCTTATTTTATGTTAAATATAAAGTTTTTACATGATATGTCTAGTGTATGTCAAAATCATCCCTCACTACTACAAAATAGTCTTTAAGACGGTTATACACCTCATACAAAGACGGTTGTATGACCGTTTTTGTATCGAGCATCGTCGAAAATAATCACTTTTAAAGACGGTTATAAAATCGTCTTTGTAGCTTCATTTTCTAAGACGGTTCTTAGTAAAATCGTCTTAGAATATGATCATTCTAAGACAGTTCTAAGAAGAACCTTAGAAATGATTTTTTTAAAATAAAAAAATTAAAAAAAAAATCCTTTCTAAGATGGTTCTTAGGAAAACCGTATTAGAATGAGATATTCTAAGACGGTTATAGGATATAACCATCTTAGATTGGGGCATTCAAAGACGGTTCTTAACCTATAACCGTCTTTGAATGTGACATTCTAAAACGGTTTTTCTAAGAACCATCTTAAAAAGATTTTTTAAATAAAAAAAAATTAACAATTCTAAGACGGTTTTTTCACAAAAACCGTCTTAGAATATCTTTTTTAAAAAAAATTAAAAATCAGAAATTTAATATTTAAAAATGCATCAATATATAGTGGCCTAATTAATTTATTAATTCATATTGCAACTATATATAATTATAATAATAAATAATATGTATGTAGGGAATTTGAAAATCAGAAATTTAATATTTAAAAATGCATCAATATATAGCGGCCCAAATAGTAAACAACTAATTCAAATGCATTGAGCCTGTTTACAACATAATGGCTTTTTGCAGTTTTGAAATTTTACTTTAGTGATTACAACAAATCAATGTCATCAGTGCTTTGATTTTCTAGACTAAGGTAGAACTCATACTGCATTACCTTAAAAAATAGTATTTCATTTTCATGGTAAATGGTGACAATTAAAAGTTTCTACAAACACTAAGTTATGATGTAGAATCTACAATTAATGTAGAATCTAAAATCACACCATAGTTCAGATGTAATCCACAAATCCTCACGCTTCAAACAAAAAATAAAAAACAAATAGCTACTTATGCTGTTGAATCAAGATAACACAACTTACAGAAGGCAGAGGTCTGTAAGGTAAAGTGTTGTGCATTTAATGCATGATTGCATGTATCTAAACAATTTATAGAACATAAACAGGACAACACAATCATCCATTATGCACCACACCTGGCCAACATTTCTAGAATCAGTATAGATATTTTGTTTAAGATAAGGCTTTCATGTGTATGAAATGAAAGACCATGTTTTATTTTCATTAATTAAAAGATCCTATATAACCTGAGAAAATAAAAAAAAAAACAGAATTGACTGACTTACATTATCAGAAATACAGTAGTCCCAAACCCGAGCATTATGCCCAAATAAGACAAGGACAATAGGATCGTGGCACAATGAATGTTCCCTTTCAATAGAAACACCCCAGACACGAGCACTGCATTAATAAAACGAGATCAATAAGCATGTGTCATTTCTTTAAGAATGAACATAAATCAGTGATACAATGGGACTTGAAAATACTAGCTCACATCCGGTCATCAGAGATAGATACCAATTTAGATCCACAAAACGACCATTTTATTCGGAAGATTGAACCTTCATGTCCAATAAGTTTACAAACATGAATAGCCTCATACAGTTGATCCTTTATTCGGCAACAATTGGAGGATGAAATGCTCTGATGATCATGGTTTTTTTGATGACTTGAAGATTTATTGTGATGAGGGGTGTAAAATTCTCAAGTAAATAAAAAGATACTTATAATCCTAATTATAAGAATAATAAAATAAATTTTTAAAATAAGGATAAATTTTAGTATCCAACTTCAGTCACGTGGGAAATTTTAGCTGAGTCCAAAATTGTTAGAAAAATCCCCTTAGATCTCCATGTGGCATTAGAAGGACACTCAATTAAAAACTTAGCCTTCAGTAGCATCCATGTACACAACATGCATTAATTAGAGGAATATTTGTAATGATTACATAGATTAAAAATCTTCCAAAACTTAGTTATATAATAACCAAACTAAATTCTAACCGGCTAAACCTTAGTTGATTCCTTTAAAATCCAACCAAATGACCCATTATAAATACCCCTGCACCTAGAAAACACTTACACGAAAAACACTTAACAGTTTCCTCTCTTCCTAACTTTTCTCTACCACTTTTCTTTCTTTTACGTAAAACGATCCCTGCAACTCCATCCATCAACCTTATCACAGGTAGGTTAGGCTTCAATCCCTAACTTAGAAATTACTAAGATTAATAAGTTTTATAAGGATACAGTGAATTTTAGTATATAATTAATAATAGCCTGGAATAATAGTATAATAAGTAGGATTGATTTGTACCAGGCTTGGCATCACTAACACAGTAAGATAATGCTCCAGCCCTTGTGTTTCTCGGCTTACAACACTTTAGTCTCTTTGGTCAGTATCCTTAGTTTTCAATAATAAAATAAAACCAAAAGCCCGTGACTAATCCATCCCTTGCTTCATTCCCAACGAGCAGCTTTGTATCTAATTCGGTAAGTCGGATATAACTAATTCGGCCATCCAGAATTCGGCCACCATGCACCCATGAGCTCACCCATCCATGAACCCGGCCACCATGGAACTCGGACACCCATGCATCGAAGTCGGCCACTCCTCATGCAGCTCGGCTTGCATCTGTTACGGCCACCCATTCACTCTGGCCAACTACCTTCAACTCGGCATGAACCCAACTCGGCCAGCCCCTACCTCGGCATGTACCCATGCTGGCCAGAACTTACCTCGGCCATACATCCAAGTCCGGCCATGCCTCCAAATTCGGTTGCCCATGGCAACCCGACACCACACAAGCGAACTCGGCTTACTACCTCGAGCTCGGCATATACCTACCCGACACCTCGAGCTCGACATATACCTACCCGGCACCTCGAGCTCGGCATATACCTACCCGGCACCTCGAGCTCGGCATATACCTACCCGGCACCTCGAGCTCGGCATATACCTACCCGGCACCTCAAGCTTGGCATATACCTACCCGGCACCTCGAGCTCGGCATACACCAACACTGCACCTTGAGCTCGGCCTACCCCAAACCTTGCCCATGAACCCAGCGTACCCAACGGACCTCGGCCACTCATCATACAGGTACCTCGGACCTTGGCCACTCATTATACATGTACCTAGGACCCCGTATATGCACCTCGGCACATAACCATCACCAGCCATGCATAAACATGCTAAGCAAATTCAACCAACCCAGGTAAACTAACTCGACTCAGCCATCTATATTCATGAGGCTTGGCCACCCAGCACGGCCAGCCATGCTCATGAAGCTCGGCCACCCAGCTCGGCCATCCATGCTCATGAAACCCGATCACTAATGTCAGATCGAACCCGGCCAACCACGACCCCGGTCATATGAAATGTTATATATCTTATATTATATTATGAATTTTTGTGATGTTACAAATGTATAAGATTGACCCGAGTTGTGAACACCGGGCCTATGCTATTGATTTTATGAGAATGACTCGAGTTGTGCACACCGGGCCTATGATGCTGAATTTATGAGAATGACCTGGGTGTGACAACCGAGCCTATGATG
>PYAF01000352.1:283862-316105 GCA_007407185.1 Glycine tomentella
GGTGGTTTAGATTTGCCTACTGAGAAAATTATTTCTCACTAGGTTTTATTTAATGTTTTTAGATGGCTGCAATCATAATCTTTCTTGATTCTCTGGATATCGCCTGGTACATGGATGAAGTCCGCCACTGCTATGTAGTTACCATGCACCCTGTGTTGCGTGCTCATATATATTTTGGTGCCCATTTTCCTGTTTTAGTCTTTAGTGAAGCGTTCAATCCCTATGATCCTTTTTCTCAGTTTGCTCCGGTGTACCCCAATCCTGCTACGGATCCCATCATCATTATCAGTGAAGAGAACAGCAATGAAGACCATGTGTAGGGAGGGAATGGGAAATCTGTTGCAGTACTATAAAAATGAGAATGTAAATAGTATGAAATATAAAAAATATGTTGTACTGAAATATGTATGCTTCTGGATTAATTTCTTTTGTTTTTAAAATTATTTTAAGACAAAGGAATAGATAAAATAAAATAAAGAATAAAATAATTTTAAGAAATTAATTAAAATTATTTAGGATGTTACAAGGGGCAACTATCCAAATAATAATCTACCCGAACCAAACTCTTTGAAGTAATTAAAAGAAAATAGAAACATCAACACATTAAACATCAGGCCACAACAAGCACAAGGATCTTTTAAAAGGGAAAGTGGCAAGTATTTTAAGTACAACACTTCTATGAAGAAAACCAAAGATAATTTTCAAGTTAAACATAAAGAGATACAATGCAGAAATAAAGATCCTTCATGTGTGCACTTAAATAAAATTAACTTAGTCATGTAGTGTCATACTATGCCTGTAGCACAGCAGTCATGTTATATACTTATATTCCACCAAGATTATAATTGGGATTTGCTTGAACTGTTTTGAGCCAAGAAGTATTCACCCTCTTCTATATTAATTTCGATAACATTAAACCAAGAAGCATTCACCATCATTTAATACTTACTAGGCAAAAGAAGGGATGAGTAGTAGTGTAACTTGCAAGGATAACAGCTTGTCCAAGAATAAGGTGACAAGAATGGCTTAAAGACAAATTTGTTAGTATATATGAATATTTGTATGGCCATTGACTGGTAAAACCAATGAGTCATGGAACAAAGGTCAAGGGGTATCTTCTCACTTCCACACAGTTTGAGTTAAAATATGTAAAGCAAAAAAGATGCTGCTTTTTAAAGCATAATCATCAATTCATCATATAGCATTATAGTTCGACAGACTTGCATGATCTGGACCAATAATGGTTTGTTTAATAGAGAACTCGCTAGAGTGAAAATGTCAAGACTTGCTTTTGTCATTTCACCTTATTTATTTAGTTTTAGATATGAAACTCCTTTCATCTTTTTAGAGCCACACTGAATAGGGAAAAATACTGATGCCAAGCTAAGTTGAACTTTGCACTTGCAAAATATAAACCATGATCACAATTTCTACTCTGAGCGGTGTACATACATCTTTGATTGTATGTATGACTTACTACATTTCAATTAGCAAAAACAACGATGAAATATGTTAAGTACCTGGCGAGGACCAAAGCCTACAGCAACAAACTTGTCTTTCATTTCCTGTACACTTGCCTTCTCCCATATTGGAACTCTTTCCTCTGGATCTGGGTCTTGAGCATCAGCCCTACCAAATTGTATATCAAACAAACCCCACTGTTCCACAATAAAAATTGCATGAATTTGCGAATGAGTAAAGATAGTATTAAGCATATTATCAAACAAACCTACATTTGAGGATTGTCACCATAGGGATGTTATTAAGGAGATTATAATCATATTATAAGTAAAGAATATGCAAACCTACCCATTTGATCTGTATGCATTGTACAATATTTTCCCTTTCTCCTCTTTTCCACTGCATTTGCGAACAGCAGCAGCTAAAAATGTAGCCTTGGCGGCACTTTGTGCTACAAAAATTAAGTCAATGAAGTCAGGGGAATTAGAACATACCTCCACAACTTCTACCCACCATGGTCACAAATAATTTTCAAATAAATAGTTATATTTAACAGACATAGAATATACATGTGAAACAAGTATTGTTAATAACTATAAAGCATTAACTAGGTGATGATAAAAAGTATAACCTGCAATGTGAATCAGATCTGCATAGGAAATGGGTCCACCTTCGGAATCTGAGTCTATTTCCTTTTTTGCTTCCTCTAATAAATTGAAGGCAGCAGAAAGCCCTGTATTTTCTGGTCTACCTATTTATGAGCTTTAAGCAAAATTAGAAAAATAAAAAGGAGAAAAAAACCATCTTCTAAGAAATAAATGAGAGAGAGAGAGAGAAAAAAAAACATAGAAAAGTAGGAGAAATGGATGCAGCTCAGTGTACCTTATTTAGTAGACAAACTGTTCTATAAATAGAATTAAAAAAATTCACCTACGGTTATTTGTTAATATCATTGAATGTAAATTATTAAGGGGTTGTTTTCATTGTTTTCTATACAAACTTCTGAAAAAAGGAAATAAAGTGAAATTAATACCCTAAACCATAAACATATGCTATTAGTGTGCTAAATACACAGTTGTGAACTTAATACCTTAATACCATACCATTCTGATTTAGATCTTTTGATGATAAAAGACATGTTCAGATTTCTGATCATATGTTATAATCAAATTAAACACATAGGCACTTAAGTTTTCAGGTCCCAACCATAAAATTTCTTAAGATATAAAGCTATTAAATTATTAGCAATGTTCAAAATGAATGACTACATACATTCATGCCCAATGGGTTATCATGATTGATTTCTCTAATATAATCTTGAAGAAAATAATCAACAAGCTTTGGTGTATGTGCTAAACACTGGAGGGAACTGTTCATGAAGCAAGTGTTTCATAGGTTTTGTAACCCAGTTAATCCCAAGGAACCACCTTCACCAAAAGCTTGAAGAGAAGGTCAAATAATTGGCATTCATAGAATCCGAATTTGTTATATGAATACAAGCACTAAATATTAACAAATGGTTAATTGCTTATATGAAACTATAAGACAGTAAACATGAAGTGAGTCCTCCAACAAATATATCAATAATTAGGCAAATAAAATAGCCATATTTGTCAATTTGAAATTCCAAAAAAGGGAAAGGAATACAACAGTAAAAAGAGAACTATTTTTATCATATGAAATTGAAAGTTTGAACTACACAAATTGTATAACCAACCAAATACTCTTGTCCCTCCAAACCAAGGCTGGGAAAAAGAAAAGCATAAAGTGGCAGTTGCATTGTAGAACTAGTGTTAAAAGTGTGGAATTCATGTTATTTCAGAGCAGTGGAATTGTAACTATTCCTCCAGGGTTAAGATGTTGAATTTCAAAGTTCCATGAAAATATTACGATACCTGACAGTTAGCAAATATATCTGGCAATATTGTTTCTGCATCAGAGAAAATGGCTACCAGGATGATACAAGATTACAAGCACCCTTTGATAACGTATAAGACTAACTAATAAGCAAACAGAGATAATAGATAAGCAGACTACAACAGAATACTTGCCATGATTGACATATTCAGGAGAATCAATCTAAATGTCTGCACTACTTTGAGGATCAGAAGGTATACCTAGCATGAGGGGTTCACTCCATTTACTGTATTTTAGTTCTCATTAGACCTAATCAATACCTTTGAGGTAAAGTAAAATAGAGAGAACACAATAGCCTAATTTGAGGTGTTTTTTTTTTTTTATCGACAAATGTTAGTTGTTAGTTTTTGTTAGAATGTTAGTGGGAGGGATTCAAACCCGCAACCTCTCCTTCTCCCCTTCTTATAACTTGTGTGTCTTTCTCCTTTGCATTATAAGAACAAATTTTGTATTTCAGTTTTTTAGTTTACAAACTATATAGTCAATGCCTACTAGTTTTCAGGTATTCATTAAGTGACTCATTTAATTAAATCAGCAGTTCTTTTTATAAATTTGTTTTAAATTATAAACTATTTATGATAACTATTTCCTACACATATAGATAAAAAGAAACAACCTCTCCCTACAACATTTTAGGATAAAAAATGTGGAAAATGATAATGGGACCTGCTATATGTTGGAATGAACAAAAAATTCACATGGACAACAAGAGAGAATAATCAAAGGGCTATCAATTAAGATAGAATCAATAAGCAAAGATAGAACAAGAAACCAACCAAGGATTAAGATAACAGGCTAGGAATATAACATCGGGTTCACATTTTAAACCTTGAGAGATGATCAGAAACAACTTCTTTGTCTTTTATTTCTATTTTATCTACCAAAATCAGCGATATTTAGTAGAAAGATACAACTTATAAAATGGTAAGAAGAAGATGTCTGCAATTTGAGCAACAGTAAATTTGCTGAAATTAAATAATGAAATCATTTCTTCTTACACTCATGAAGTCTCGGTAATTGGGTACTTATTTGTTCCATTGCAGAAAGCAAAATTCTTGGGTAGTTCTAAAACTAGAGTGGAAGCCCCTGCAACCAAGTACACCTCCTCTTACATCAGCAAAATTCTTGGGATCATTGTGAAAGAACGATTGCCGCACAAGCAAACACCCTCTGTATACTGACATTATTTTATTATTTTAAATTACAACATAAGAGACACACAAGGTAAGCTGATACAATAATATTATCAATAATAATAATAATAGAAGAAAAAATAAATGATCATAATCCACGCACAGCTAATTAGTAGCATGTTGCCTCAAAATGATATCAAGCACTCTTATTGCTTCTTGATAATTCTCAGATTCTTGTCCATGTAGAGCATTGGCAATGGCTTGCAATGTAATCTTTGAAGCATAGCTAAGCTCAACTTTAAATGGCTTGCAATGTGAGTGGCAACATACCTGTCTGTTTTTAAGTTTTCTGCTATTTCCATGGTAATTAGCATTTGGTTCTCTTTTTTTTCCTACCATTTATATAGTAATATGATATCAGTACCTGTAACACTTATTTGAAACTTGTCATCAACTTGTTTTAACACATCCAAATGTAATTCAAAGGGATGGAATTCAAAGGTCTGTTGTTGCATCCATCCATCAGCCTAGCAGTGAAGTTTTCCAACTTTTCCATGATCTTTGTCTTCTCTCTTTAGGAGAGACAATTTATTTTGGATCTGCCTCTGATGCAAATCAAGTTAGGAACAAATAATTATAAAAGGAAAAAAATATTGTTTGAACAGATTTATATATATAGTGATGCTTTCCATTTGGTTCAGTTTTTTGCTTCAAATGCTTTCCTAACCTTCAACATGATGAGACAAATAGGTACATTTTCAAAAGCTTATTGAGTTTTCCAAATTTGTAAGCAAAAATGGGCTGTTGTAGCTGCAAAGTAAATGGAATTAATTGCTAGATTACTTGTCTTGAATTCTGAAGTTTTACTTTTCATTTTTTTCCTTGTAGGCTGTTATGACTTTAAGTCCTAGCGCGGATGGCGCGGGATTTCGCGTGGTTAGCGCCAGGGACCTTCTGCAGAAAACCAGTGCACAGGTGTGGCGCGGGCAGCGCCGGTGTGGCGCGATCAACACCATGCACACTGGTTGACTACGCGAGTGGCGCCAGTGTGGCGTGGGTGGCGCCAGGTTGGCGCGAGTGGCGCGAGAGGCTCTGGGGGTTGACGCTGATGGCACCGGGTTGGCGCGAGTGGCACCAGACCATCCAAAGGGCTCGATCCTCTTCCCAGGGGGCGCGAGTGGCGCCATGTTGGCGCGGATGGCGCCGTTGGTTCTGGAGGTTGGCGCGGGAATGGCGCGGTTGGCACGGTGAGTTCTGGGAGCTAGCGCGATCAGCGCCAGAGTGGCGCGATCAGCGCGACAGCTCTGAAAGGACCACTATAAAAGGCCAAGGTCGCGATTTTGGAAGAGAAAACCTTGTTTCTTCTTCCTCTGAGCGACCTGCAGCCATTGTTGAAGTTCCAAGCTTCATTTCTTCACCTTAGTTCACCAAATCACTTCCTTTGAACCCCTATTGTGTTGGAAAACACTTGGTGAGCTTGAATCCTTCCTCAAACTCCCTAGAAAACCCCAAATCAAAGAATCCCTTTCTCAAGGGAAGTTCATAGAACTCCAGTTCGGTGAGGAACGGCGGCGATTCGTGGATACCCGTGCTTGGGAGAGTCGTCCTTGGGCCTTCCTTGTCGTCATTGAGGTAAGAAACTTGAGATTCACTGTTTGATTTGTGAGTTGGGGTTTTGGATGAATAGTGACCCACTTGTGATAGAGCTAGTATTAGCCATGGGTCCTTTAGAAACATGTGTTTAGAATGTTGTGAGGATGAAGGATTAGCTCTCATATGTTAGTTTGGTGAACTTTGAGTTGTGGCTCTATGATATGCATGTATAGTTGATATGCTGAGTTGCTTGGCTATGTTGTGACATGCAAGAGCCTTAGTATATGGTATGGATGTGCCTGAGAGGTCATGTGAACGGTGTCTCGTGTGTGATATGAATCGTTCAAGCCATATGTGAACCCTTGAGCCATTGGGTTGTTGAGAGCTTTGAGCTCATTGTGTTTGGCTTGTTGAGTCTGAGGTGACTCTAATGCCATGTTTGAGATGATATAGACCGTTGAGGGTCTATGAGATGGCTTATGAGTGATGAGCCTTGATGAACCTTAAGTTAGAGGACTTGTGATTTTGGAAAGGACTGAGGTTCCTTTCATGGTGACGATTGAGGACCGTTGTTACGTTGTGCCTGATATGGCTGGATTGATGTTTGATATGTGATTATATGCCTTGTATAGTGCGTGATACCGAGGGTGTCAGTGGCGTGGGCCACAAAGCAAGGGAAGAACTGCAGAGCTCGGCTTTGTCAGGTAAGTTCTTGGTCCCTTGGGGATGTTTCCCACTTACTTGTGCTCCACCACACTCCGAGGGAGTGATGGTTGCATTCATGATGCATTCATTGTTGGTTGTTGCATCCTCATAATGATATGTATGTTGCATCTATGCTTGAACATGTATGATACCTGTTGATAGATCTTATGGCCAGTTAGATAGATATGGACCTCCCTAGGAGAGGGGCATTCCTCCTAGTTTGGTTTGCTCATGGTTGATGAGATCCCAGGGTGATGATGATCCCTTAAGACCAAGAGATAGGTGTGTCTCGTCGCGGTTGATTGCCTATTCTCGGAGGTACCATATACGTGCGTCCATGCGTAAGGGGTAGCTCCCGATGGGATGACACGAGTGTGAGTTTCAGTCTCACACTGAGGTTTGGTGTTGATGAGATCCACCTTACATTAGAGCTAGATGACTTGCTTGTATTGTTATGAGGGCCGGGAGGCCAGTGTGATTGTGATGCCTGATGACTTGTGTCATAGAAAGTGAGCCAGGGTGGAGGAGATGCCTCCAAGGACCCTGAGCTTACTAAGATGTATATCTCACCCCGTGTAGGGCTTATGTTATTTCAGGTGACTCTTCTGGCAGAGAGGAGCGGTCTCAGGGTGGGAGGCCCTAGTAGAGACAGTGACTGCTTGCCCGTGCGGCAACAGGGAGAGCTGGATGGCTCATTTTGGCTTGATGCTTGTTTGTGCCCCTGTAGAGGGAAGATATGTGTGTGTACACATGTATTCTTTTGGTTATGCTTTGTATGCCCTCGTGTGAGGAAGGATCTGTGAGATCAAGGCGATGTATGCCTATTCTTTTGTATAGACGCTTCGAGTGTCAGATGATGTATATACATAACCAGTTTATGTTATGTAATGATGTTTCCTCCTGTATATCTATTTAGATAATTGTGTTCATCTGCCTATGGTTATGGTTATGTGGTTCTGGATCAGCAGGGGCTTGTTTGTGATGTGATACTAAGTTTTATATGTTTCATACATAATGTAATCAAGAAATATGGTTTTGATTTTATGCTTCCCCAAGGTTTTAATTAAAGTGATTAAGCGCTAATCTGATAATAATTATAATGTTAATACACCGGGTGCACACGGGGTGTTACATAGGCTATGTTTGTTCTAACTTTATGTTGGCTTAAAAGTTACTTTAACATAAAATTCAAAGTAAAAGGTTTTTTAAAAGAAAAAGTAGAGGCTACGGAGAATTTCTTTGGTTTTGAGTTGTGAGGGCATCTTCAATTGAAGAGTCCTAATCTTACTTGAAGAGAATTAGCAATTGGGATAAAAAAAATTATCCTATTGCATTTGTTGGTCTAGGTTGTCTCTACTAGCAACAAAGTCTCTCTCTCTTAATTGTAGTTCATGTCTCATGTTTTTTTTTTATTTAGCGAAAAGGAGTGCTAAGATGCAGCACAACCAACTTATTATTTAGCTCTTATAATAATTTATACAAGACTTTCTCTTTTTCTATTACATCATTTATCACATCTTATATTTTTTTCCTTTAAATTCTCTTAGTTTAAAATATATTATATAAATTAACATTTGTCTTACTAATTGGCGTGCTAAGAAATCATGATATCTGTGATGTTGCACAAGCCAACATGTTATTCTAGGAAGCTCTTCTCGGAGTTGGCTTTTTATACTAAAATACAAGCAGTGACTATGACCAATTGGGAGATGAATTGACAGGTCATTACTTAATCTTAATGTTCCTGCTGCATAACGAGCAGCAACCACTATGCCATTTTCTTTAATGTGGGTTGCATTTTCTATTATTTGAAGCTTATGGAAAGCAAATCTAGCTCTGACAAATTCGGTTGTGCTCTTTGACTCTTTCTATTATTTGTGACAGCTAATGATGCTTACTGTTTTCTTCACAATTGGTTACAAAAGTTTCCATCATATAGAAGTAGGACATTTTACATAGCAGGGGAGAGCTATGCAGGTATTGAATTAATTGAAATTTGAAATACCTGTTATTTTGCATAAGTGATTTTTTGTCATCATTTATTCTAATTAAATTAATAGTAAATAATACAACTATTTATTTTCAGGAAAGTATGTACCTGAGCTGGCTGAACTCATCCATGATAGGAACAAGGACCCCTCCCTTTATATTGATCTCAAGGGTATTCTAGTATGTCCTACACAGTTTACAAATGAAAACAAAGTGCTTAATCAAAAAATGGCATAACGAATCTTTCTTTACTAACAATATTTCCTATCTAGTCTACCTAGCATTTCTATATTTTAGTTCAACAATAGGATTTGAAAATAGACCTATTATCCACATCATGTTCCACCATCAATAGCTGAGATATTTGTAACTCACTTGTAATCTCTCCATCACTCCATGTATGTCTCCGTTAACCATACAAAATCCATTTCTCTTTCATAAGAGAAGAACTCGAGCAGTGAAGAAGTATAGGGGTGTAGCAAACAAATTTGTTTGAACTTGGCCTTATACCATAAGGTCAAACATATAATCCTTTACTTCAAGCGACAACATTACAAGACCAGGACCCTATGTAAGCTAAATAGCCTTACAACATAGTCATAATCCAATCTGGAATAGAACAATTATAGAAAATAATAAAATCCCTAAACAACATACCAATCCTAAATTAAAAACCATAATTTTAAAAATCAAATCCCACATTGTGCAGAAGTAGAGAATGTAAAAGGAAAAGCTTCAAAGGTTGTAATGTGTGTGCAACCATGTCTGGAAATAAGGGAAGGAGTACAAACAATAGAAGCACGAGGCATTACCTGTATCACGGTGGCGACACAAGACTGCGACCTAGCACATGGGTTGGGTGGTGCATTTGTAAGGTTTAAGGGACGGAGTTGACGATGGCCAGTGCGTTAGCGAGGGAGGTTCACCACAGCATAAGTGGTGTGCTTCGTTAGGGCTACGATGGAAATGGCAACACAACTCACACGTGTATTTTAATTTAGGCACAAGGGAGACGAAGACGGTCTTTGACGTGGACTATGTTCGTTTTGAAGTAGCTACTGGAAAACCACGCGGTTGCACCCAAAATCGTTGTTGTAGTGAAGTAAAACACGGTCATTGGATAACCTTCCTTGAACTTGGCAACTTATTTATAAAATTGCCACCATACATCCTTTTAAGACAGGTGTCCCACAACCGTCTTAAGACACACGTCTTAAACTATCCTTTTTCTAGTAGTGTGTGAATAATTACCATAAACGTTTAACAAACCAATGTTGCATGCACGTATTGCGCTGTTAATTAATATAAAAGCCATCATGCTGTTAGGTATAACAAAAGTCTTCAAAGTTTTTCAACAAAACAAAAAGTCTACAAAGTCAATAAATTAAATTGAAAACTATTAATTAATGGTATAATATTATTCTTATTGCCATTTTCTTATTCCATTTGCAATAGTATATTACTCCATAATTACGATAAACAAACCCATTTTGCACGTCTGCGGTATGTTAATTAATATAAAAAGTCCATTAATTAATTGATGTGGTTGGGTCTGACAGAATTTTCAAAGTCGAAAGAAATTTGTCGTATATAAATCAAATACTATATATAATTTCCAAGTCAATTGGAATTTGGAAAACTGGAAACATGGGGGACCATACCCTAACCTTCACCTGCAGGCTACCCGTGCATAGCACTCATTCCTTCTTTTCCTGATTAGTGAGTACTACAAATAAACCCCTTGTTTACGTTTGATTTAAACCCAAAACATAAAAACAAACCAATATACGATGTTGATTGCGTGATTGAATGTTCAGCTAGGCAATTCAGGTCTATATATATAAAGGTAACAAACGCATTCACGCAACCTACAAATTATACAAAGAAACTATTGTTCTAAACTTCACTATATTCATACACCAGGAAATTTTGCTTCATTTGCAAGATTCCAATTACTCACACGGTTATGATGGGTATCCCACATTTTCTTGCAATAGCTTATCCAATCCTAGGCCACATGAACCCTCTTCTGCAGTTCGCTCTGGTTTTGGCCAAATATGGATGCAAAATCACCTTCTTGTGCTCAGATGAGAACTATGATAAATTGAAGAGTGCAAGTGGTGGTGAGAATGGCAAAGTCATCATGGACTCACACATAAAGTTGGTGTCTCTCCCTGATGGTGTGGACCCTGAAGATGACAGAAAGGACCAAGCAAAGGTTATTTCCACCACCATAAACACCATGCGTGCTAAGCTTCCGAAGCTCATAGAAGATCTGAATGATGCTGAGGACAGTGACAACAAGTTTTCTTGTATTATTGTCACTAAGAATATGGGATGGGCCTTGGAAGTTGGACACCAATTGGGAATTAAAGGGGCTCTATTCTGGCCAGCCTCAGCGACTTCTTTGGCATCCTTTAACTCCATTCAGAGGCTTATTGATGAGGGTACCATAGATTCCAAAAATGGTAAGAATTAATTAAGTGGAAACTAGAAATCACAAGCAAACTTGATTAATTTCTCACCACATATATGACCTCAAATTTTTCACTTTTACGTCCATTAGTACTTTACTATACTCCTGTCACATGCTGCTGTTGTGTTGTATACGGTGTATTGGAGATTAATTTCTCATTATTTTACCAAACAGTATATCGCTTCTTTAATTGGTTAACTTTTAGAATTAGAGGTTAGATTAAACATCTAGATATTAAACATCATACAAATTTTTTCCTTCATCAAAAAGTCCTACGTTGTAATTAGGGTTTATTATATTCTTTTAGTTCCTAAATTTTTTATTTTTTTATTAGTCTCTTAATTTTTTTTACTGATTTTATTTCTTTAATTTTTCGGTCCTCACTATTAAATTCTGTCAATGGATATAGTAAGGAAAAAAAAAGGTTAAAAAACTAGAAAAAAAAAAAGAAAAAAAGAGTTAAGAGACATTAATCAGCTAGTCACACAAAGATTTAAAGACTAAAAAAATTAAAAATATTTAGAGACTAAACAAATAATAAACCTTTGTAATTATTACCCTATAAAAAGTTGTTTAGGAACTGAGTTGTCTTCCATTTTTGTTGAGATGGCATAATATTAGCAAAATCTAGTACTGTCCTAATTAAACTTCAGCAAACGACACAGATAATTTTTAATTTAACCATAGTTGTATACATGAAAATGATGAAATTGTTAATTTAACCATAACTGTATCCCACCTGAGTTTGGATTTCCTGCAATTATTTTCAAGTACATGCACAAAATCTGCACCACTAATTTATATTTTATAATTTAAAATTAAAATATAAAAGATAAAAATAATTTAAGCCGTTTGATAATGACTGCACCAACTTGCAGTCGCTTTTTCACTGCAGGAAATCTTGGCACCAATAGAGGCAAATATTCTATCAAAGGAGTAATATTTTATAAGCCATATATTATACCCTATTGTTGATCTCATATTTTTACATTGTTTTTTTTAATAGTGCAGCACTGAGATAGGTACGTGTTTGTTAATTGGCTTTTGGCATTTCAGGACTCCCAATTAGAAAGCAGGAAATAAAGCTTTCCTCTAATTTGCCTTTGATGGAGGCAGCTGCAATGCCATGGTACTGCTTGGAGAATGCCTTCTTCTTCCTTCACATGAAGCAAGAGATGCAAAACCTGAATTTAGCAGAAAGGTGGCTTTGTAACACCACTTTTGATCTTGAAGCTGGAGCATTCTCCACATCACAAAAGCTCCTACCAATTGGTCCATTGATGGCAAATGAGCACAATATATTATCAATATTGCAAGAAGACAGAACCTGCCTAGAGTGGTTGGATCAGCAGCCACCTCAATCAGTCATATATGTTTCATTTGGTAGCATGGTGTCAACGAAACCAAACCAATTCAAAGAGTTAGCCCTTGGACTTGATCTCCTTAAAAGGCCTTTTCTTTGGGTTGTGCGTGAAGACAACGGTTACAACATTGCATACCCAGATGAATTTCGGGGAAGTCTAGGTAAAATTGTTGGTTGGGCCCCACAGAAGAAGATTTTGAAACACCCTTCCATAGCATGTTTCATTAGCCACTGTGGTTGGAATTCAACCATAGAAGGGTTGTATAATGGGGTGCCCTTCTTGTGCTGGCCATTCTGTAGTGACCAACTTATGAACAAGATATATGTTTGTGATGTGTGGAATGTTGGACTTGGATTTCACAGGGATGAAAATGGATTGATATTAAGGGAAGAGATTAAAAAAAAGGTGGAGCAACTTCTTGATGATGAAGAAATAAAAGGAAGATCTTCTAAGTTAATGGAAATGGTCATCAAGAATAAAGCACAAGGTGATCAGAATCTCGTCAAGTTTATCAGTTGGGCCAAGGAATAATTAATAACGCTCTTAATTAATGTCTTGTTTTATGCTTCAATAAAATAATTAATGGAATTGAAAATAAGGTGGAGAGAAAATGAAAATAAAATAAAAGGGTGGAAATTAAGGTGGTGTTTTGTTAACTGTGTTATATATATGTGTGTGTGTGTGTTAAATACAAAAAATTTAGTGTGTTCTTACGTACTTCTTTGTCTTGCATAACGATGTTTTTGTTTTAATTTTTAAATCTACTCCATCCTTCAATATTCGTACGAAGTAATTCTATGAACGTGCGAGTTCTATAAAATCTATGTGGCTACGTGATATTTCGCAGAACCATATATGGCTTCATATGTGGTTTATTAGAATATATATATATATATATATATATATATATATATATATATATATATATATAATTGATCATCTTGAGTTGCCAACAAGACCCAAAAGCTTGTGGCTTGGGCTTACTGTATACTCGTGGTTGCAAACTTGATTTCCTGGATCGGATAAGGTAGGATATACCCTTTTTTGGGGAAGATAAAGTGAGAATTCCACTGCTAGAAATGCATGAATTTCTAGCATGTTTTTTAAGAATTTTTCTCCATTAATTTCATGTGATTTGTTGCAAATTTATTTAATGCAAATACTATTTAATGTGCTTAAGGCATTTGTTATAGAATTAAAAAAATATATTTTTCTTGGGATGCACAAACTTATGATGTTTTATGATTTTTTTATGTTATTATGATTTTCACAATAAATATTTTTAAAAAAAAATTATTTATACCTAATATCTTCATAGCACCAATTAATAATATTTTTTTAATTTTAAATGTTTTTTTATGCAAATCATATATATATATATGTGTGAAATGATTATATTTTCACAATCAAAACTTTTAAATATTCAATCAACAGATCTTTTCTTTTCTATTTTTTCTTTTTATCACACTAAGTTATCAATTAAATTAATTATTTATTTCTCTTTTTTTCTCTCAAATTGTAAATAACTCAAAATTGTAAAAAAAAAAGGAGACATTTTTCATATGTGTGATGTGTTTACACAGTTTAATTAATTATACAGTTTTTCAATTATTATTAATTTATAGGGATTGAAAATTTGAAATCACATATTGTGTGTCGGTATGTCCCACCAATAAAAACATATCACATCAATTAAAATATACACGTTGGATTTATTATTTTCTCACCACTTCTTTCACGCACCCCTCATGTTCTATGTTCTCCGCCGTCAAAAAGTAGTATGGCCTAAATCTTGTATTTTATTCATATTACGCTGGATGCCCCTCGTTTATTCGCATTACTTTGACCTCCCTTCGTAATGACGTACGTTAAGCAACTGTTTAATTTAATGTTGAATGATGAAATTGTCCTATTATTGTTGTGCAAAACTGATAATATCCTGCTCACTTAACCCCAACCCCAGTGCCTCTGAATTTTCGAATTGGAAGTGTATCTTGAGACAGACACTCACATCGGATGGAAAAAATGTTTTATGTAATTTACATAACAATTAATTATGTTGATAAGAAGACCTTGTGTAGTAGAGATATTACCATGTTTCAAGGAATAATATAAAATTTAGAAATAGAACCCTCCTAATTGATTTTAGCATATCAATTATTTTGTTATATCCATTAATTATAAATCTCAAAAATTTGGTAGGTACGTACATGAAGAAATCAAGGACACTTTGACTATATATTCATTATTTGGAGACTGACTTAGTGACCGAATTATTGTTGCTATACAATCGGTCAGTAAATCAGTATGTGTAAAGTCGATCACTGAATCAGTTTATACAATCAGTGACTAAATTGGTTAATGAAATAGACTCGATCTAAGTCTCCAAAATTAACTTCCAAGGATTTAGCTACTTCCTGGAATTGGATTATAATTCAGTCTCTAATTGATTTAGTGACTACTTCTGTCAATTTAGAGATTGATAATTTGGTGGTCTCTAAAACCATTTTTTCTTGTACAGTGCTTATTAAGCTGGGACAATTAAGAAGCACCCTTCTAAGTCCCAACAGATTCTCCCCCTAATTATGGATTTTCTATGGAATTGGTTGATATCATAGGCTAATATAAAAATACTACCTGCACTTTTCTTTACTTTTTTGACGTTGTGCGAAACTAATTTTATTGTACTTGGATTATGATTTGAGAAATAACGTGTTCATTCCGACGAAAAGTGGCTGAGCAACACAATGGAGGAAGGATGTGCGATTTCTTTTGTTGACGTGGTTGTCAGGCATGGAAGTTTGGTTAACCACTTTGAGATGGTGATTCACTTACAATATTCAAACCATCAGCATCCCATAAACATGTATGATAAGTAATACAAATGAACATATATATAAAAAGAAGGAAGAAAAGCACCAAAAGGGAAAAGGGTCGACGACAATTAAAACAGTGATGGAAACAAAGAGACATTAGGCGGACTTTATGCCATAATATTTCTACATAGGAGTTGACATAGGTTCAACCATCCAAATATAATTAATTCCTTCAAGATCGATGAGGAATAAGACGAACAGGAAGACCCTTGGCAGTAATAGGCATGGGGTTATAAGAAATATTTCCACAAGGAATAAGAGTTTCACACTTGAACCTCCTCACTAAGTTGTGCATGAACACCAACAGTTCCATTCACATACTCTTTTCCAGGGCACATCCTTGGACCTCCACCAATGGCACATAAGTATAAGGAGCTGGCCCAGTTCCTTCAAATCTGCTTGGATCAAATTGTAAAATATAGGAACACTTCACACTTAACCAAAAGGGGGGTGAATTGGTTAGTCTTGGTAAATTAATTTTTTTTTAAAACAAAATCAGAGTATTCCCTTATGATCTTTATCACTTTTGAAACAAAGAAACTTTATTCAATCAAATGTTCAGTCCAAGGTATCCACCAGCTCAAAATTGAATTGATAACCAAAGCAAAATAATCAAGATGAACAGAAAATAATCAAAAAAGAAATTAATAACAGAGTACACAAGATTTATACTGGTTCCCTTCAAACACTATGAAGCTACATCGAGTTTTCTTCCACTCAACACTAGAATGAAGTTCCACTATTGCAAATTTTGTTCTTACAAGTAATTACAAAGTCTTCCTTTATCAACCCTAGATAAAGTTCAGAAATCTAAAACACTATTAGATTCTTAGAGACAGCCCATAGAGAACACTACTCAGCACAACCCCTAGAGAAATTCTATCTCTAGATTACAAGTAAGAAACCCAATTACAATAGACAATCAAAAATACATCCAAAAATCAAAACGAATTACAACCACAAAGTTAAGGAAAGAAATCACCTGATGATCTAGTGAATGATATGCAAATGAATGAATACACCAGGTTGAATAATGAAAACAAACTCAGAACATCACTTTCCTTATCCTTTGAAAAGAAACTTCTTGTTTCAAGAATCACTTAACAACCCATAAGTGTTTTAGTGAAAGCAAGAACTTAATGAACCCAGAAAATCACTAAAAGAATGTTTAGATAGCCTTAGTATGCTTAGAATACGAATTGATCAATTTCCTAAAACAGATGAGCAAGGGTTCTATTTATAACAGATTTTCTAGCCGTCAGTAATCGATTAAATATGCTCCTGTAATCGATTATTTTGCTCATGTAATCGATTACATACGCTCCTGTAATCGATTAATCTGTTCAACAAACTTCTGGATATGAGCAACGAACAAAATAATCGATTATTTTGACTTGTAATCGATTAAAACAGACAGTTCCACAAATGCACATACACTGTGTAATCGATTACAAACTCTGGTAATCGATTAAACCAGGAAACTGCATAAACTGTTTTGAACTATGTAATCGATTACTACATTTGGTAATCGATTAAACCAGGAGAACATGTTAAGTGCAGGCATAAAATGTAATCGATTACTAACCTTGGTAATCGATTAAGACAGAAAGGTGATATTTTTTGTTTAGCCTATGTAATCGATTACAGCCTATTGATAATCGATTAAGCTGTTCATCAAGGCAGTTTATATGTGAACCAATGTAAAATAATCGATTAAACCGATACGTAATCGATTAGATTATTCTTGAAAAGTTTTCCAGAAATCACTTAGAACAAAATAATCGATTCTTATCTTAATGTAATCGATTAAACCAATAGAAAACATTATTTTTCCAAAAACTCTTGATTAAATTCAAAACTTTAAACAATTTATCAATGCCTTGTGAATTCTATTTCTTAAACTAATTGGCTTGATGAATGATGTGAACGCAATGAACTTGGATCACCAGAAATGCTTCTTCCTTTTACATTTAATCACAAGTTGTTCTTCAATCCTTCAAGGCATGTTGAAAGCTAAAACTTGAGACTTGAATCAAACTTTTCTTATGCTTCATGCAGCTCCCCCTGAATTCAACACAAATTTCTCTGACTCAGGGATCTGTTGATCTGCATTGGATCGTCTTCAAATTTGAAAGGTAGGCTTGAAACCCATGTGTTCCAATTTTGACCGTTAGGAGTTATAGAATAACATCCGTAGCATGAGATATTATCCTTTCAAAGAAGCAATGAAATATGTTTAAGCTAGGCTAGCTCGACCAGGCGAGAAAAATTATGCCTAGGTGAGTCTTATCGGTTACAAATACGACCAGCAGCAAAGAAGAACGTGTTTTTCACCCTTCTTCTTCCACCATCCACGCCCCAAACCTCCTCCTCCACCACCCACGGCAACCAGTGATCGCCATGAGCCGCCGCCAGTTGCCGTCGAACCACTGCACGGAGAGGAACACTTTAATTGGAGTTGAATCTCCAAAACTCAACTCAAGGAGTCGGTATAGAACAAAGCCTTCTCCCCCCCCTTCACAGTTTCTTCAAGAGCTCTGCGTTTGGACTAAAGGACGTGAACTTGAGAGATCTCAAAATGACGATACAAGGAGTTAGCAGAGAGATATAGATAGGTAAAGGGAGTTTATTGTTTGTTTACAACTTTTGATAAAATAGTTGGGATCAGGGAACCCAATTATGGGGATGTATGTTTGTCCCTGTTATGTGCTCATTTTCAAGAAAAATTGTGTTCTAGACTAATGAAATGTGATATATTTATTATTGATGAATAAAATTGTGAATGATGTTGTTGTTGTAATGATTAGAATTTTTTGGGAAAAGTCTTAATTACAGAGGAGACTCTGCCCAAAATTTTATATATGTTCTTCTATTTACTTTTTATTAAATTTTAAATGGGCATAAGAGTTTGTTTTGTATACTATAGTTCTCCTCTTTAATTTTGCATTTTCCAAAAATATAAGTCTCGTGGTATTATGGAATGTTATTGTAAGAGATTTGTGTTGTCTGAAGACCTGAGGAATGTGAATCCCAGGCATGAATCTATATGTATATATGTGGAATACGATTGCTTGTAATGATGATATTGAAATGAGATGATGTTGATGTTGATGATATTGAAATGAGATGATGTTGATGTTATTGATGACATTGAGATTGAGATGATATTAATGTTGATGATGACATTGAGATGAGATGATGTTGATGTTAATGAATGTCATCATGATCGATGTATGTTGTGTATGTATATGGGGGATGCAATGACCATGTTGGATATCCCTGGAGAGGGAAAGGGAGTGGTTTAAGAATTTTAAGCATCCCTGGAGAAGGAAAAAGATTGCTTAGAATTTATAACTATCCATGGTCAGTGCATTGATGGTGCCCATGTTTCATACTTCATAATTGCATAAAAATAGTATAAACTTTGTCAGTAAGTACATGTGGTTTTTCATGAGAAAAAATGCAAGTACTTGGGGGCATGTCACTCGGTTTGGAACTCCCTTGAGACCTGTGCTAATCAACATGGAAGGGGAGTTACCTATGCACAACATGGTGACCTCGACAGTTGCTACCTAGTTTTCCTAAGTGAGAGTGACATGTGAACACGCTTAGTCAATTTTCTGATGAATGGTACCACATTGCATTTGAGAGTTGAGTCAGGTGCATGCATCATTCTGAACATAATTGATTTGAATTGTGGAAAAAGCTGATGACTAGTTTGTTGAGTGTATGTTGAACTAATGGATTATTGAGAATAATTGTGGTTATTGTTATTTTTTCTTGCTAATCATTGTCATCTGGTGTTTGTTGATATTGTATAATAAACTCACCCTTGCAATTTTATATCGTGTGATTGGTACATGTGATGATCACGAACCTTTGTTCATGGGCGCCGATGAGCAATAGTAAGTGATGTTGGAGGGAGATTTTTTTGTTGGAGTCGCCAAGCTGACGTGATAACATTGAAATTTATTTTGGGAGAGAGTTGCGTTTTGTTATCAACTCTGTTTTAGTTGGTTCTCTAATTCTCTTTGATCAGGCATGTATATCCCAGGCTTAGATTTATGTAAAAACTGAATTATGTTCTGACATGTGAATGATATGTAATGGTTTAAAATATACATACATATTTATTTATTTACGTATTTGTGCGTTGTTTGATGAGTGTACTATTGCAATAAAAAATTACCCTTATTTTCATAATCAAATTAATGGAATTTTCATTTAAAATTGAAAATTACACATTTAGAGTAGTCATATCATTGAGACGAGGCAGGTCGTTACCGTCGCTGCTATCATCGTGGCCAAACGAGTATATAAATTAAAATTAGCTTATGCATAAATGAAGCTAAAAGCTAACTTGTAGAAACTTTTTTATGTTACTTTCATAATAAATGAGAAGCTTTTTCTTATTTTTCTTCTTCTTCTCTTGTAAGTGGTTCTATAAAAGTTTACATGTATAGGCCTTTGATAAGATACACAGACATATATCATTCATCTATCGCACCATGATCATGGGTATGCCTTTTTGAACATGATATAATTTTTATATCGGTTTTAAACATTAACATGTTTGTCTTTGGTTGGAGTACATAATTTTTTTCCTAATATAAGAGTGAGGTTTCTACTGTATATCCATGCATCAGATAAATAAACATTCTGGCTGTTGAAATTCCCCATTGAAGATAATTTTGTGTTGGTCATGGGTTCCTGTTTGGTAATGAGATGATCTAACACCAACCTATTTCCTTTGTCTACTCGTGTAGTGTAGAATAAAAGGAGATTTAATTCCTGTCACTTGAGAATTTTGAATCCTCTCAAAGTTTGAGTCTTTCTCATACCGGGGTCGTACTGAGAGACATAAAACAACCTCTGCAGGGTAAAATTTGTAGGCCCTGTACTGGATTATGGGTATGCTTGTATAGTATATTGTTTCTGTTTCTCTCTTTACATGACACTCAAATGAGAGGAACCGTATCCAAGCAAATCATATCTTTTTATTTTATTTGATTGAACTATTTGAAATAGCTTTTTTGGTTTCATTATAGACCATAAACTTCTTTTATATTAATTATTGATGTGTGAAAGAGTGGCTTAATCGTTAGATTCAAATTTTGTGGTCTATATACCCAAGATAGCATGCCCCTAAGGCATCCTATATTAGGTGGAGTGTTGAAATTCAATTCTATAGTTAGAAATTAAAGGAATTAATTGCAACTATACAGTAATATAAAGCCCCGTGTTATCTAGATGTGGGAGGAATATTTTCAATTCCAATAGTTGTATTATTATTATTATTATTATTATTATTTCCAAATCTCATGGAGGATTTTGTTAATTTTATGTAGCATAAATTTTAATCCAAAATGTATAAACTGAGATTAATTTAAGTACATGGGCATCTCATCTTAATCATGTTTAATACTTCAAAATGAATTCTATCAAGATTTAAAACAAACGGGTTTTTGATTGAAAATCCTGGGTTTGGACATACTCAGAGAAAGGAATATACAAGTACATTGTTAAAAAAAAATTGATAGTGATAAATCAGCTAGCATATTTACCTGACCTGGAAACCATGCAGTGTCGTGCAAAAATATACAAGAAACACAGTTTGCGTGGTGTTTTCACTATTGACCATTAGTAGATGTTAGATAAAGATATAACAGGTATTGTGACTAACTCTTTATATATTCAGAAAATACTTTATTTTAATTAAAAAGGTGTGATTCATCCATAATAACTTTGGCATATTAGTTACGATTTTAAATCACTAAGTTTTAGGCTTTAATTATCCCCCAAAACAATTGTTATGACTTATGCCCTCCTTTCAAAGTTATATAATGCATTCAGGTAGAATAGTACTAGCAGGAGCCCCATGAGTGACATTGTCTTCCCACAACCCATGTAGTTGACTTGAGGGAACCTTGGTTTCAAGTGGTGAAATAAGTACTATATAGAGTCTTGAATGTGTGGGTGATGATTGATCATGGGCATCATCATAATCATGTAACCAATATGAGCTGGGTCTAGTAAAAACAGTTAGTCTCGTAGTGAATTAAAACTTGAATCTCTTAAAAAAAGAGACAAGTGTCTCAATTCTCAAACACGATTGTCTCTATTGAGAATACATATGAGAAAAAAAATCATTATATTCATGTAGCTTTGATAGTGAAGAAAAAAGTTGCAGTTTTTTACACAAGAATAGTCCTCATTAGGTGTAACACTTACCTTGAACTAAAAGTAGCTATATATTTTAAGCTTCTTATTTCTTCCTGTTAGAGTAATTGTAATTGTAATTTGTAGCCATTTTTTCTTTTCTTGTTTGCATCATCATCACGACAGAACATTGTTATTGTTAGTGACCACCTAAACAGGTACGAATGTCTTTCATACGTTTTTCAGACTCTTTTTGTTTCCAATGCTTTTATAACTTGTTTTATGTGATTAATGAATGTTGTTTTATATATAAGCTATGTTCATCATGAGTGAACCTTAGTTTTCCGTTTGAGATTCAATACAATGATTCTTCTGGACAGTTTGGATTAATCGTTGTATTGAATTTTGAATTGTTCGTTTGGACAGTTTGGAAAAAGTCATTTTTTATAGTAGATTCATACATATAGGTTAACTCTCTTCTTAAATTTGATGAAATTTCGGTATAGTGCATTTCACTTTGTTCTCTGAGTGCCTAGTTGATTGTGGTGGAATTCATGTCATCGCTTTCATGTCGTGTACTTGGAGATTAATGCAAAATGCTGCCAAAATTTTGTTAGTATCACAGAGTTATTAGATGGATCGAAGTTGGATGAATGTAAGTCGCATGAGACCTCTGTATGAGGAAAGGGTTGAACAATTCTTGAAATTTTCCTTGGAAAGAACTTGACCAGATGAGGATGAGAAATATTTTTGTCCTTGTATAAATAGTTTGAATAGGAGACGACAAGTAATAGACGAGATACATGAACATCTTCTATGTGATAGGATTAAGAAGAATTATACAACATGGATATGTCACGGTGAAGACAAACATGCAAAGGGAGTCCCAAACTGAACCAGTTGATGTAGAAATGGGAGTTTGATTAGAGGATATGATTTGTCATCTTGGACAAGAGTCTTTTTAGCAGGCACATGTCCCTATGTATGATACATTGGAAATTGAATTGAAGAATCCTTTGTATTTGGGGTGCAAGAAGTCTGGAGTGACAAAAGCTTCACTTTGTTGCTTAAGGTAGTGCAGGATATGCTTCCAAAAGGAAAAATGTTGCCAAAAATTTACTATGAGGAAAAGAAGATATTGTGTCTGATGGGTATGGAGTATCAAAAAATCCATCCATGCTCTAATGATTGCATACTATACAAACATGAGTTTGAAGAAATGCATAAATGTCCCAGGTGTGGGTATCACGGTTCAAAGTGAAGGATAATGATGAGTGTAGCAATGATGAAAGCACAAAGAAAGCCCCCCAACATAGGTGTTATGGTATCTTTCTATCATTTCAAGGTTTAAGTGTATGTTTGCTAACAAATATAACGCAAAAGACATTACATGGCATGCAGATGGGAGAAACTGCGATGGAATGCTTCGCCATCTGGCTAATTCCTCCCAATGGAAGAAGATTAATCGCTTGTATCTGAGTTTCAGGAAAGAGGCAAGAAATATTAGGCTTGGACTTGCCACTGATGGAATGAATCCTTTTGGCTGTTTAAGCACTAACCACAGTTCGTGGCCAGGTTTGCTGGTAATTTACAACCTACCTCCTTGGTTGTGCATAAGGAGAAAATGCAATATGATGTCTATGATGATATCGGGGCCAAGTCATCCAAGAAATAACATTGATGTTTATTTAAGTCCCTTGATTGAAGACTTGAGAAAGTTGTGGGATAACGGGTTGGCGTGTTTGATGAGAATCGAAATGAGACATTCAAGTTGCGTGCAATGGTATTTTGTACCATTAATGACTTTCCAGCATATGGGAATTTGAGTGGATACAGTGTTAAGGGTCATCGTGCATGCCCTATCTGTGAAGAAGACACAAGCTACGTACAACTGAAACATGGAAAAAAATAGTGTACACTCGACATCGACATTTTCTAAAACCTTATCACCCTTACCGATGATTAAAAAAAGCTTTTAATGGAACATCATTAAATTATGTCGATACCCTTAACTGTAGCAGGTTCTTGAGCAAGTTGAGGACATCAATACTATATTTGGAAAGACCCAAAAGAAGCTGACAATTAAAACTTGCATATGGAAGAAGAGGTTGATATACTTTGATCTTCCATACTAGTCCAATCTAGATGTTAGACATTGGATTGATGTTATGCATGTGCAAAAAAATGTGTGTGATAGTGTCATCGACACGCTTCTTAACATTCAAGGCAAGACAAAAGGATGGTTTGAATACTCGTCAAGATCTATCTGAGATAGGTATAGGTGACCAGTTACATCCAAGGTCTGATGGTAAGAAAATATACTTGCCTCCAACATGTCATACTTTATCAAGAAATAAGAACACAAGTTTTTATCAGTGTCTGCAGCATGTGAAAGTGCCACAATGATACTCTTCAAATATTAAGAGCCTTGTAAAATTGAAAGATCTAAAATTAGTTGGCTTAAGTCTCATGATTGCATGTCTTGATGCAACAACTCTTGGTCGTGGTGATACGAGACATCTTGCCACACAAAGTCAGGCATACCATAACTCGCATGTGCTTTTTCTTCAATGTCATATGTTGCAAAGTCATTGATCCCTCTAAAGTTAGATGACTTGGAAAATGAGACTGCTATTATCTTGTATCAATTAGAAATGTATTTTTCTCCTTCATGGTTCACTTAATTGTTCATCTAGTGAGGGAAATTAAATTGTGTGATTCCATTTATTTATAATGGATGTACCTGGTTGAGCGATACATGAAGATCTTAAAAAGGTATACAAATAATCAACGTCGTCCTGAAGTATCCATTGTTGAAAGGTACATTGCAAAAGAAGCTATTGAATTTTTTTCATAGTACATTGAAAAGGCAAAACCTGTTAGGCTTCCCAAGTCTCGGCATGGCGAGAAAGTGAGAGGTAAGGGTTCACGAGGGCTGCATGTTATAACTCCGAGTCTAGCGGAATTGAAACAAACTCATTTGTATATATTGAATAACAGTAATGAAGTTGTGTGATTTAGAGTTTTTAATTTAGTATTTTTCTATTCTTCGTAGCTTATTTGACTTCTCTTGGACTCTTATTTTCTCACTTTAACTCAGTTTTGGTCTTAGGCAAATAATTGGAATTAATTGATAATTGTTGCTTATTTTCAGATATTGTGATTACTTGACCCATCTTCATTGTATGGGACCTAGAGGATTCTATAGAACTCCAAATGGAACATATGATTAGTTCCTAGAAAGATAAGGAAAAGAGATACAGTTTTCTCAGAGATAAGCGCGGGCCAATTCTTCCGATTTGAGGGTCAAATTAGGCTTGGAAGTCAAAACCTCTAAATTTGAGTTTTGGGTTGCGAGTTTGGATTCTGATTGGTGTAATTAACATAATTGGTTAGTTTAGATGAGCCTAATCAAAGTCAATCCTTCATTATGTCCAATCACTATTTATTAGTGTAGCTATGAGTTACTTGGAGGAAGAAAAGACAAAAACAAAATTTCTAGCTTATTGTTCAAGTTTTTAGCATTAAAATCTTTTTTCTCTTTTTCTCTCAATTGTTCTTTATTGTTCTTTATTTGTCTTCTTCCTTTCGTCTCTGCTTTTTCTATTTTCTTACACAAATTTTATGGCTCTTCCACTGACGATGATCATGGAAGGCTAAACAATCAATCCATCCAAGGATCCAGTCCAAGCAAGGAGAATTTGAGTTTTCTTTTGGTATTTTAATTTTTGTTTGAATGTTCATCTTCTTCTTTAATCCTTTTTTCGATTATGAATATGTTTAGGATTGAAAATGGATTAGGTCATGGATTTATTTCCTGATTTCAAATTTTTAATCACATATTGTTTGGATGATATTTCAATCTGGTTTGTGATTTCAATTTATATAGGAGTTAATTCGATTGAACTACTTCTAATGATATTGAATGAACCTTCATAATATGATCATTATTTGAGAACTATGATAATTTGCATTGCTTGGTTTGATGAATTGGATTGATATTCTTGAATCTGTATTACATCATCTTTTATCAATTCTGTTAGTTTATGCATTTTTCCTCAATTCTTGTTTGTGTTTCTGTAATTTTTGTTCATTGTCTGCAATTTGTTTGATAAAATCCCCTTGTTGTTTACAAGTGGGTTAAACTATATCTATGAATCGACCTAGGTAAATCCATTACCATACATAATTCGTCACAAAGTCTTAGTCAAGGAAAAGTAACCCAAAAATTGTTGATTCAAAAGGAGTCACTTGAAGATGAACAAAGAATCAAGCTCAGATGTTTTGTACTTTCAACATGCCTTGAAGCCTTGGAAATCAATTTGTGATTGTTGTAAAGGGAAGAAGCTATCTCTGATGATGCAGTGTGCATATCATTCATATCATTCACTTAGGATTGTTAGATTGTGTGTTAATACAAAAGAAATTGATAATTAAGGCAAGTTTAAAACCAAGTTTTTGGAAAAACAAGGTTATGATGTTTTAATCGATTACAGATAGATAGGAATCGATTATTTTGTTCTTTGTGCCTTCTGGAAAACTTTCTAAGAACAATGTAATCGATTACATATCGGATTAATCGATTACCTAGGCTAAAATTAAGATATTAAACTTTCTGTCTTAATCGATTACAGAAGGTTGTAATCGATTATATACCATGCCTGTGTTAAACATGCTTTGCTGATTTAATCGATTAGCAGAAACAGTAATCGATTACATAGTGCATTTGAAAATGAAGAGCTTCCTGTTTTAATCGATTACGTGATGGGATAATCAATTATTATATTCATAGCTCAAACCCAGAACAATCTTAAACATTTTAATCGATTAAATTCTTGAATTAATCGATTACATATGCTAAATAATCGATTACAGGAGCGTATATAATCAATTATTTTCAGTTAGAAGTCTGTTATAAATAGAACCCTTTGCTCTGCTAAGTGAAAAACTTGAGAAATTCGATTCTGAGCATTCATAAGCGTTCTTAACATTCTATTAGTGATTTTTCTGGGTTCACAAAGTTCTTGCCTTCACCAAAAGTCATATGGGTTATTGATTGATTGAGTGAAGCAAAATTTGTTTTCAAAGCTTAAGGAAAGGGATGTTCTAAGTCTGTAAATTTTTCTTCAACCTGATAAATCATTCATATGCATATTGTTCATTGGATCATCAGGTGACTTCTTTCCTTAATCTTTGAAGTTGTAAATTTGTTTTTAATTTTTGTAGTGATTTGTTTATTGTAAATGGGTTTCTTGCTTGTTAGCTAGAGATAGAGTTTCTCTGGGGGTTTGCTGAGTAGTGTTCTCAGTGTGTTGTCTCTAAGAATCTAATAGTGTTTTAGATTTCTGAACTTTATCTAGGGTTGATAAAGAGAGGCTATGTAATAACTTGTAAGAACAGATATTTGCAATAGTGGAACTCCATTCTAGAGTTGAGTGGAAGACACTGGATGTATCTTCATAGTTTTTAAAGTGAACCAATATAAATTGTGGCTGATCTTTATTCTCTTCTCATCATCTCATTATTGCTTTGAATTGTGAATCATATTCTTTGCATAGTAAGCTTTCCATTTGTCTATTGATTTTCTTGACAGAGGAATTTGATTGAATATAAAGATTCTTGATTTCAAAAGTTTTTTTAAGTGATAAAGATCCTGTGGAAACTCTGATAGTAAAATTTTTAAATACCACAGTTCAACCAATTCACCCCCCCTCCTCTTGGTTGTATTGAAGTATTCCTATCATTTTCAAAAATGACCAAGAATAGGGTGTTAAAAAAAGCATAACAAGACTTTTCTAAATTGGTTTAAAGTTACAATCTTTGGTGACGATAATACTTCTGAAACATTAAGGAAGTTAGCAAATGAGACTAAAAGAAATGTTAGAACTTGGCAAGGATACGATATCTACAAGTATTCATTCTACACCAAATCACAAGGTGACAATAATACAGTACAAAACGCTGGGGTTAGTCTTAGGGCTAAATCTCAACACTTTGCTACTGTAAATGATGACAATCCCCGTCTGGCTCGATGCCTTACTTTTGAGTCATTGAAGAAATCTGGGAGCTTAATTATGTTAGATTCATTGTATGTGTTTTTAAGGGTAAGTGGGTTGATAGCAATATCAGTGTGCGAACCGATTATTTCATATATACTTTGGCAGATCTGAAAAAACTAGCTTATCAGGATGAGTCTTTCATCATGGAAGAACAAGCAAAATAAGTTTTTTATGTTCAAGTTTGTTATGATAAAAGGTGATAAATAGTTCTACAAGGAAAACCATTGGTGTTAATCTTGAAGATGATGATTCAACCCTTGATACTTGTCACACTCATTTCTCCACACACATGCCTAATGAAGTTAATGACATATAGGATAATCATTTTTTATATTTACTTCTTTCCATATTTACCATTACATAACTTATTGTACTTTTGAGTTGACTATAGTTAATGTTGTTTTTAACAGGCACATGGTAACACCACCAAGCTCCCCTCCTCTTAAGTCAGTACCTTCACCTTCTACATTGAAGAGGACTAGAAAAGCCACACAACTCAGATCACTATTTTCTAGACCCATAGGGGTGGCGAGACCACTGGTTCATGTGGATCCTACCACTGGGAAAGTTGATGGTTGAAAATACAATGAACACTTATGCAAATAAACCAAGAAGGGGGTGAATTGGTTTTACCTCAGAGTTTTAAAATTTTCTTTCAAAATTTATAACAGTGGAATACTTTAAAAGGATCTTATCTATTGAAAACCAATTTAGAAAACAATTTACTTCACCAATTAAATCACTCTTGTGTTGTAACCAAGTTTGTATGATGAACAAATTCTATACTTCAAGAATTTAATGAAATATAAACTGAAATCTTAAAACACAAGATTTATACTGGTTCATCTCTCAACCCCGGAGGCTACATCCAGTTTTCTTCCAACCAAATCTTGGTTAGAGTTCCACTATAACAAATATTTGTTCTTTACAATCATACAAATGATCTCTCTTACCCTCTCTAGGTAAAATTCAAAATTTACTTCCTATAGACTTTCAAAAGATCAAGAACCAGAGATCCCTTCTCAGTTCTTCCCTCTAGAAATCCTTTCTAGAAAAAGCTTTAAAGAATACAAATGTTATATGGAATTACAACACAATTACAAAACAAATATCAACCAAAAACAAGCTTTAAGTTCAAGAAAGATATCACCTTATAATCCTCAACAATTTACAATGATATGAATGATGCAATCAACCTGAGATTATATGCAATAGATGAATATAACTCTTTCTTGATGGCTTTCTTTAAGCACTAGCTTGAACAATTCTTCAATCTTTGAGACACAACACTAAAAAAACACAAGTAACTCTCCATGATACTCATCATATTTGATTATCTCACTAATCTCAGTCTTGGGTACTCTTGAGAGCTTTAGAACGTGTCTATTACAAGGCTTGCACGAGTATCTCTATTTTTCTCACTTGGTCTAACACAGACCCAGTTGTTCTATTTATAAAAAAAATTGGTTTAACTGACTATAATCGATTAATTCGTCAATGTAATCGATTATTTTAACTATAGTAATCAATTATTTTAATCAGATAATCGATTAAAATGTTCATCAGAAATCTGGAAATTTGTCAGAAACAAAATAATCGATTAAGTCATCCTGTAATCGATTAATCCAGATGAACTCAGTTTTTCAATACACACATGTAATCGATTAAGTTCCTATTTAATCGATTAACACAGACCATGCCTAAAACTTAACAATACATATTTAATCGATTACAAACATCTAGTAATCGATTAAACCAGATGAACATGCTGTGTAAAATTATGCAGAAGCTTATGTAATCGATTATTTCTCAAGATAATCGATTATCATAGAAAGTTTCCAATTATGTGTAAAGCTTATTTAATCGATTATGAACCGGTGGTAATCGATTAAAACGTTCATAAGGCATTTTCCAAAAAACATACACATGCTGTAATCGATTATTTCACCAATGTAATCGATTAAAGCAGTGAGAAAATGTTTTATACAATACCTAGTTGTGTTAATGAATTTCTATGACTTTGATTATTACCACATGATTAATTCTATTCAAATGAATGTACGAATGCATGAATTATCAAAAGCTAATAAGGATTATAAAACTTTATCTAATGAACCAAGCTTAAACAAAACTTACATATGCCATCAAATTGATTGGGCATGTAAAACATCAAAACTTATTTGCTTCAATCATCTTGAATCCTTTGCCTCAGCTTCTTCAATTCTAACAATGGTCCCCACAAAAAGAAACTAAGGACCTATTTGGGGGTCATTGCTCAAGACAAGTTGGATGTTACATATGTTAACTGGAAACAGGTTCCTGCAACTCAGAAGGATTTGATTTGGGAGAACATTCAAATACTTCAATTAAACCTTGTATGTTATTGTAATTGGTTGTATTAAATTGCTTACATTGATGTTATTCACTAACTATAACATGTCTTTTTGTATCTCAGGTTGAATTTGATATTCTAGAAGCGTCTAATAAAAAGACGAAGAAGAAAATTCTCTAGATTGTAGGAGAGCGATGAAAGCATTTTACGTAAAATTTTATCTCCAAATGGGCTCTATCACAAGGCAAGGAAGACAACGATGAAAAGTCTGTGAGAAGTACGGTATCAACAAAGAGAAGTGGAACCAATTTTTTCATAGCCGTAGAGACCCTTCATGGGAGGTTAGTTGTGGTCCTTTAACTTTTTGAAATTGACATTTATAATTGATTTAAGCAGTTTTTTGATATACTGTGTATTTGTCACAGGATGTTAGAAAGAAGGCGCAATCCATCCAGAAACAAAACACTACTTCTCACGTGTTGTCTCGTGGGGGCTATGACTATCTTGAAGAGAAGTTAACGGAGGAAAAACAAAAGAAACGATTGAAGCAAGCATCCCAATCAGGGAGCACTAAAATAATCGTTGATCCTCCATCTTCTATTAGACGACACGTGAAGTGGAAGATAGCTCGCAGAAAACAATCGGGTCAAATGACATCTGAAGCAGCACCACAAATTGCTGATAGGATTGTAAGTTAATTTTTAGTTTCAATGGTCATTATATATAATAACAATAGTCCATAAGTAGTTTCATATTTTTTTATTGCAGGAATCCCTAAAAGAGTAGCCCGCACATGGTAGTTTTGTAGCCCATAGATGTCAGTATGTACTGACTGCTGCCATTTGGAAACTAGAGCACCCTAGCCATGTCCATGCTTCTGGATATGGTGTGACGATCAGGCAATAATTTGGACCATCTTCAGCAGGCTCCCACACATATACGTCGATCAGCCTAGAAGAGTTGGATCGACTCAAACAAAATCTTAAGGAGGAGATGAAATAGAATATCAGGGATGAGCTAGAACAGTCGATCACTGAAAAAGTGACGGGACAACTAATGTTGTCTTTTAGCCAGATGTAGTCCCATATGTAATCCCAGGGAATCGTACCTCATGTTGAGCCTAAGGTAGATCCTTCTGCCTCTCGTGTCAGCATAAATGGAAGTTGTGTTGATCCCTCGGGGCATGATCTAGACATTGTTGCATCAGATAGGCATGGTTTGTATGTTGATGACAATCCTCCCCGTTTGGTTGCCCTTTGGAAGAGTTTTTGAGGGGTCAACAATAGTGCACCACATCCCTTTGGGCAATGATCAGCTGAAGGTGGGTGTTGAGGAGGTTTGAGATACCAATTCTCATGTCCCTATACCCACTGAAGAGGTTCAGTTAGTGGGACAGACCCTTAACACCTTCCTTGCTTGACCGACACATCTTGTACAACCTTTTTCAGAAAAGGTATTTCTTTTTTGTTGCGTGGGATAAAGAGGTACCAAAGGGACTGACGAAGCTTGTGATAGGCTAAAACCTGATGATGAGCTCATATACCAAATGACATTGATGATCCCACAACTTTTCCTCAAGCCTATGCAAGTGTTGTGGGATGCAACTGTATTTGGGGTGTACAATGATAATGTACCCTTGTACATAAAGCATGAAGATCTTGAGGAAATAGCACACGATGGTCAATGTCTGCACATCATTGTTATACAATTGTTGATTATGTAAGTAAATTTAAATTACAATCCATTACCTAATTGACTATTTTAAATTGATGCATAATTTACTTTGTTTTAAATACAATAGGCATATGAAGTAGTTAAGTCTGCGATCGAGGAATGCCTCTGTGTATGGATTCTTTGAGCCATAGTCCATATAGAGATCTAGGCAACCGCAATTTGAATCTGAGGATTATATTAAGAAATAGATGTAGAATTCACAAAGAGATGTCTACCTCTAGGATTCTACTTGAATGGGTAAGTTGTAAAATATGGGAACACTTCACACTTAACCAAGAGGGGGGGTGAATTGGTTAGACTTGGTAATTTAAAAAATTTCTTGAACAAAATCAGAGTTTTTTTTTCTTTGGATCTTTATCACTTTTGAAACCAAGAACCTTTATTTAATCTAATGCTCAACCCAAGATATGCAATAGCTCAAGAACTTTGTTGATAACAAAAACAC
>PYAF01000352.1:316205-337203 GCA_007407185.1 Glycine tomentella
GGAAAATAAACAACACACAAAGATTTATACTGGTTCACTTCAAACACTATGAAGCTACATCCAGTTTTCTTCCACTCAACACTAGAATGGAGTTCCACTATTGCAAATCTCAGTTCTTACAAGTTATTACAAAGTCTCTCTTTATCAACCCTAGATAAAGTTCAGAAATCTAAAACACTATTAGATTCTTAGAGACAACTCACTGAGAACACTACTCAACAAATCCCCTAGAGAAACTCTATCTCTAGATTACAAGCAAGAAACCCAATTACAATAGACAAACAAACATAGAATTCAAAATAGAATTACAACTTCAAAGATTAAGGAAAGAAGTCACCTGATGATCCAATGAATGATATGCATATGAATGATTTCACCAGGTTGAAGAATGAAAACAAACTTAAAACATCACTTCCCTCAAGCTTTGAAAAAGAACTTCTTGCTTTTAGAAACACTTAACAACCCATGAATGTTTTGTGAAAGCAAGAACTCTATGAACTCATAAATCACCAAAAGAATGTTTAGAAATCCTTAGAATGCTCAGAATACGAATTGATCAAGTTTTTAAAACAACTGAGCATGGGTTCTATTTATAATAAATTTTCTAACCGTCAGTAATCAATTAAATACACTCCTGTAATCAATTATTTGGCTTAAGTAATCGATTACATACGCTCCTGTAATCGATTAAACCGTTCAAAACAATTCTGGGTATATGCAACGAACAAAATAATCGATTGTTTCGACTTGTAATCGATTAAACCAGACAGTTGTACAAAAATAAAAACCATTGTGTAATCGATTACAATCCTTGGTAATCGATTAAACCAGGAACCTGTATAAAAATGTTTGAACTATGTAATCGATTACTACAATTGGTAATCGATTAAACCAGGAAACAACATAAAGTGTTTTGAACTACGTAATCAATTACTTCAATTTGTAATCGATTAAACCAGGAAAATAGTATTTTCTATTTGGCCTGTGTAATCGATTATAGCTGGTTGGTAATCGATTAAACAATTCATCAAGGCAGTTTATAAGTAATCTAAGGTAAGATAATCGATTATTCCGATATGTAATTGATTACATTGTTCTTGAAAAGTTCTCCAGAAAGCACCAAGAACAAAATAATTGATTCTTTGATTAACATAATCGATTAACTCAGTATGAAATGCTATTTTTCCAAAAACACTTGATTTATTTCAAAACTTAACCAATCTATTAATGCCTTGTGAACTCTATGTCTTAAACTAATGAATGATATGAATGCAGTATGTTTGGATCACCAGAAACCCTTCTTCCTTTTACATTTAATCACAAGTTGTTCTTCAATGCTTCAAGGCATGTTGAAAGTTCAAAACCTTCCTTCTTGAATCAATCTATGCTTTGTGCTTCAAGCAACTCCTCCTCAATTCAACATAAGTAAAACTGAACAAATAAACTTAAATAATGTATGCATCATAATAACTTATGTTCTCCAATGCAATGGACATTGACAACTAGTGGTTATATGTCCTAAGGACAATGTTGTCACCTAGTTCTGTTCCTTTCACAATAAGTTTGACAACTACTTGCAATGAATTATTAACAGGTCAGTTCTAATTTGTAACACATTTACTTTATCATTAGTATTTGACATCAAAATTTTAATTGTACAATAGGCGCGCATGTTTCTCTTAACCAGTGCTTTGAAGGGATTGAATGATAATCAAGGAAGTAAATCCAAGGCAACTGCTAAATGGATTCCAAGTAAAGTAAGTCATTTAAACAATGTTTTATCTCTTCAAAATGACATTTTATTATTGTGTACACTAATTTTGGGATAATTTTGAATATCTTATTGAATTTAGTGTAATAAGCAAAGAGGAAGCACTGAGTGCGTCTATTACGTCATGCATTGGATGTCAACCATAGTCCTAGGAGGTTTCAAGGATATTGGAAAATGGTAATTGTTTACTTCAAAACTAATTTCATTTGTTATAGTTGTTATTATTTACACTAAGTAAGTGATGTTTTATTATATCATGTAGTATTTTATTGATTCAAAACCATTGAAACCAGATAGAATAAAGACAATTCACAATAAGAGGGAAACATGTTTTTTAAGAGTTAAAAATAAAACACTAGGTCTTTAAAGAATTTTATAATTATAGAGTTATTTTTAACTTAGGTTATAAATGATTTTATGTATTGAGATTATTGTTTCATTATTTTCAGTATTTCTTTTATTTGATAATATTTATTTAATAATAATTTGAATATAAAACATTGTACTGCCTAGATTGATTTTGTTTTCAATTTGCATGTTTGGATAATATTAAAAAAATAGACAAAACATTAAAAAAATGTAAAAACAACATTGGTTCTGCCAGAACCGATGTTGTAATACCATACAACATCGATTTTGACAAGACCGATGTTGTATACTAACAAAACAACATTGTGCATTATAACATCAATTTTGATCAAAATCAATGTTGCTTTTGTATTTTTTTTATATATTTCTTAGTATACCAAATTGGTTTTAGGAAGAACCAATGTTGTATAATATATTTCAACATCGATTTTGATAACTGATATTTAAAATGATACTTTTAACGACTTAGGTGGTGTTGTCCCAGTCTAAAGCAAAGTATCTTTGGGCAACAACTTCCATATACTGATGTAACGTTGGAGGGCTTGGGTGCTGAGGAACTGAGGTAGCATGTTTCTCAACTTCTTGGCTTCTTCCTTAGAGTTTGTTTTGTTGAATAAACTTAAATGTCAATTTTAATGGGTTTAATTCAGCATTTTTGTTTTAGGAGAATGAAAGGTCAAGAGTCAGTATTTATTTTTTTTGATGAATGGCAATAAAGGGTTTTGGTTGTGGTTTGTGGCTATTAATAGAATGTAAGCCTTTTCAATTCTTTAAGGGAAAATTATAGCCTACAAATAGATCATTGTATTGTTTGACAAGAAAGAAGAGAAAAGAAATTCAATAAAGCTTTTTCTACAAGTTGTTTTTCCACAAGCCCTCACGACATAATTTTTTCAATTCTACAAATTGGTATCAAGAGTCGATGGCAAATATGACCAACAATGTGCCACTGCCCCGACTAACGAAGGCCAACTATGAAAATTGGAGCATCCAAATGAAAGCTCTTCTCGGGTCTCAAGATGGTTGGGAGGTGGTCCAAGAAGGTTTTGAAGAACCGACAACTACCACAAGATATACGGCGGCTCAACACAAGGAGTTGAAAGAGACGCAATCGAAAGATATGGCGACTTTGTACATGTTGTTCTGAGCTGCTGAAAAGAAGCGGGGGACATTTTGGCGAATGGGTACAAAGGAGCCGACCGGGTTAAACAAGTCTGCCTTCAAACTCTTCGTGGTGAGTTGGAAGGCATGAAGATGAAGGAATCGGAAAGGATCTCCAACTACATCACGCGTGTTCAAACTGTGGTGAACCAACTCAATCGAAACGAAGAAGCGTTAACTGATGCGCGAGTTGTGGAGAAGATTTTGAGGTCGTTAACCGACAATTTCGAGAATGTTGTATGTGCTATAGAAGAGTCAAAGGACCTAACAACGCTCACGGTCGACAAGCTTGCCGATTCTCTCGAGGCACACGAACAACGTAAAAAGAAGGAGGAGGAGACACTCGAGCAAGCACTTCAAACCAAGGTATCAATAAAAGACGAAAAGGTACTTTATTCTCAAAACTTTCAAGGTAGAGGGTGTGGCAGTGGAGGTCGAGGAAATAGTCACGATGGTAGAGGCCACTGGCAAGAAGGGTATTATGAGGAGAGGGAGCAATCAAACCAACAAAATTGGCGTGGAAGAGGACGCGGTCGTGAGAGAGACATTTGGTCGAATCATTCCAACATTGAGTGCTACAAGTGTGGCAAATATGGTCATTATGCGAAAGATTGCAACTTCGATAAGTGTTACAATTGTGGCAAGGTGGGGCATTTTGCGAAAGAATGTCGAGTCGAGAAAAAGGTGGAAGAAACAACCAACTAATCATGGAAGATGAGGAGGCGAAAGAAGGTTTTCTTTTGATGGCACACAACGAAGTCAACACCAACAACGACATGGTGTGGTACCTTGACACGGGTGAAAGCAACCATATGTGCAGGCACAAGCACCTATTCAAAGAGATGCAAAAGGTTGAAACCAGACATGTGTCGTCTGGAGATGCGTCGAAGGTTGAGGTGAAAGGCCAATGTACGGTTTGTTATTTACAAAAGGATGGCTTAGTTGGGTCAATCCAAGATGTGTATTACGTACCAGACCTCAAGAGAAACATTTTGAGTATGGGCCAACTCACGGAGAAAGTTTATTCAGTACTTATGAAAGACCGAGTATTACACTTGAAACATAAGCAAATGCATTTGGTCGCTCGAGTTGAAATGGGGAGAAATCGCATGTACAAGCTGAATTTAAGAAGTGTTCGAGAAAAATGGTTGCGAGTCGACATCGAAGACAAGGCATCACTGTGGCATCTCCGTTTTGGTCACCTACATCATGGTGGTCTAAACGAGTTGGCGAAGAAGAACATGGTGCACGAGCTACCTGACATGGACTACGAGGAAAATTTTGCGAAAAATGTGTGCTCAGCAAGTATGCGAGAACTACGTTTCAAAAGAAGGCAGAATATCAAGCTAAGCAACCTCTCAAATTGATTCATACCGACATATGTGGACCCATCACCCTTGAATCTTTTAGCGGTAAAAGGTATTTCATTTCCTTTATTGATGATTTCTCACGAAAAACTTGGGTTTATTTTATGAAAGAAAAATCTGAGGCATTCGAAGTGTTCAAAAGTTCAAAGTGGTGGTGGAAAAGGCACATCAAATCCGTATGATCCGATAGAGGTGGCTAGTATACTTCAACGACTTTCATGGAGTATTGTGAGAAGCAAGGCATAAGGCGATTTCTAACCGCATCATACTCTCCCCAACAAAACGGTGTGGCTAAGAGGAAGAACCAAACTGTTCTTGACATGGTTCGGTCAATGCTCAAGAGCAAGAAGATGCCGAAGGAATTTTGGGTGGAATCTGTGCAATGCGCCATCTATGTGCAAAATCGGTGTCCACATGCAAAGTTGGATGATTAAACACCACAAGAGGCATGGAGCGGACAAAAACTTACAGTTTCTCATCTCAAAGTATTTGGTAGTGTCGCCTATGCACACGTACCAGGTCAGTGAAGAACGAAGCTCAAAGACAAAAGCAAAAGGTATATTTTTATTAGTATGATGAGAAAACAAAAGGATACAAGCTACTCGACCCAATAAGGAAGAAGGTTGTGGTGAGTCGTGATGTACGAGTTACTGAAGCAAGCAGGTGGGATTGGAATAACTCAATGGAGGTTATCAACGAAAATGGAGGATCATCAACCACTATACCAACAATCATACCAACAAATCTTGAACTACCGATGATGAAGATGAACTACAACAACCCAAAATGCGAAATTTGCAAGATTTGTATGATTTGACAAATGAGGTACATATTGTATGTCTTTTGGCAGATTCTGAGAATATAAGTTTTGAAGAGGCGGTGCAAGACAAGAAGTGGCAAACCGCCATGGACGAGGAGATTAAAGCAATTAACTGCAACAACACATGGGAGTTAGAGGAGTTGTCGAAAGAAAGTCAATCCATTGGTGTGAAGTGGGTGTTCAAGACAAAGATTAATGCTTAAGACGAGATAGAACGGTACAAGGTTTGGCTTGTTGCAAAGGGATACAAGCAAAAGGAGGGAATTGACTAGGACGAGGTGTTTGCTCCTGTTGCAAGAATGGAGACAATCCGATTGCTCATTTCACAAGCGGCTCAATTCAAATGGCCGATATTTCAAATGGATGTCAAGTCGGCATTCTTGAATGGTGTGCCCCAAGAAGAAGTCTACATCAAACAATCACCCGGGTACATGAAAAGTGGAGAAGAGCAGAAGGTGTTGAAATTAAAGAACGCACTTTATGGATTGAAGCAAACACTGCGGGCATGGAATACTCATCTCAATACATAGTTAAAGGAGAACGAATTCGAACAATGTCCCTATGAACATGCCCTTTACGCGAAGAAGAGTGGAGGTAATATGTTATTTGTTGCTCTTTATGTTGATGACCTCATTTTTATGGGGAACAATGGTGAGATGATACAAGAGTTTAAGAGCACAATGGCACGGGAATTCGAGATGACAAATTTGGGTTTGATGAAGTTTTTCCTTGGTTTGGAGGAAAGACAAGGAGAGACGGGTATTTTTGTGTCACAAGAGGCATATGCAAAGGAGATTTTGAAGAAGTACAAGATGGCATATTGCAACCCGATATCAACACCAATGGAACTGGGTGCAAAACTCTCGAAATTCGATGGAGGAGAACGAGTCGACGCGAGCAAATACCGGAGTTTGGTGGGAAGCCTTTGCTATCTCACATGCACAAGGCCAAACCTTTCGCTAAGTGTTGGCATTGTAAGTCGATTCATGGAGGAGCCAGTTTATTCACATTGGAAGGCATTGAAGCGAATCTGACGGTATATCCAAGGAACGGTGTCACTCGGGTTATTCTATTTGAATGCGGAAGATTACAAGTGATTGGGTACTTCGACAACGATTGATGCGGAGACTTAGATGATCAGAAAAGTACATCAAGGTATGTGTTCTTTATGGGTGACACGATGTTTACTTGGTTTTCAAAGAAGCAACTGATCGTGACGCTCTCGACATGTGAAGTTGAATATGTTGCAGCGTCTTGGTGTGTATGTCATGCAATATGGCTCAGAAATCTATTGGTAAGTTGGAGCAACAACAACTCGATGCGACTGTATACGAGTTGACAATAAATTAGCAATTGAGTTGACAAAGAACCTAGTGAAATCATGAGAGAAGTAAACACATTGACATTTGCTTTCACTTAATCCGAGATCATGTGAAGGAAGGAAGTGTGGAATTAGTGCACGTGGCAAGTCGGGATCAAGTCGCAAATATATTCACAAAACCGCTACCGACGGTACTTCTCAACAATTGCAAGAAATTGATCGGCATGAAGGATGGTAGAAGCATTTAAGTTTACGGGGGATTTTTGTTGAATAAACTTAAATATTAATTTTAATGTATTTAATTCAACAGTTTTGTATTAGGAGAATGAAATGTCTTATTTTCTTTGATGAATGACTCTAATGGGTTGGGTTTTGATTGTAATTTATGACTATTAATAGAATTTAAGGTTTTTCAATTCTTAAAGGACATATTATATTCTAAAAATATATTATTGTATTGGTTGACAAAAAAAAAAGTTATTTTTCCACAAGTCCTTGGGACATAATTTTTTCAATTCTACATGTTTGAATATTCGTTCGGAACAACTTCTTGATATTTTCAGGCCACCACGACATGACGAGTTTGTTCTCGTTAGAAAACAAGAACTTGTTGCATGCGGCTCCACATAACATAACTGTAGGCTCCCCTAAGATGGAGGTCTTGAACACTTTGGAAGAGTACTTTGCCATGCGTTTGTAGAAGAACTTCTCCGGAACCCCCTTCCATCCCATCGACAGAAACTCCAGGCTCTCGCCGAGCACCGGAAACCCCACCTTTCCCGGCGGCAAGTTGGGGACGCTAAACGGAGAACGATGCCTGATGAAAAGGGAGAGAAAGAAGACGAACACAAACAGTAGCAGAAGAAGAAAAAGGGTGAGGTATTACAAGTATTGCTCCATGATTTTTTTCGTATGTCTGCTTTTATGAGAATTATTAGAATAAATTTTTTAACACTTTTAATAATTTATTGAATTTTACTAAAAAATTACAAAAATATAAAAAAAAATTATTGAATATAACGTAAAACTCATCAAAGTTTATTAAAATTTGGTATATTAAAAAAAGTGTGTTCTTAATATCATTTGTTTTAAAAAAATTAGTATCAATCTCACATCTTTATCATATTATTTTAATTTAAATATTTTTTTATTTTAATTTGATTTCATTATCTTTTCACTCTATCAAACACATTCTCAAATACAATCACTCAGCTCTGAGGAGTAGATCCTTAGTCCTTATTAATTCCTTCTGTTTTTGTTTTGCTTCTTTTCTCAATGAATGAATGACTAATTTAATATTTGAATTTATGTTTTGTTGGCATTTTACTCTTTGAAATTAAGAATAATTCAAATAAATCTCTAAAACTGTTTAATATTTCATTTAATTCCTGAAAATAACTTACTTTTCTTATTTTGATTTCTAAATTTATATTATTATTATCACTTAAGTCCGATTAGGAATTAGGAATCAAAATGTGAAAAAATGAGATAATATCATAAATGAAACCTTAAAAAAATTCAGGAATTTAAGTTTACTTTATTATCATAGATTGAAATAACAACAAATTATAAATTCTATGGACAAATTAGCATTTACTCTTTCTGCACGATAAAAAATATATAAAGACAGACTTGTGAATAGGAGACTAGGAGTATTTTACCTATGAGTTGGTATGTAAGCTAAACCCATTAGCCAATTTGATTAAAATTCTTCGGGTCAGGTTGTATAATTTTGCTGTTTAATTGAATTTAGTAACTAAGTGATTTAGTTATTGACTCAAATCAATCCAACAACAAAGTGTGACCCAAAATAAATTTTAACAAAAATATCTTATTTTAAATGAGAAAACTATATATTGAATCTTTTTGTGAATATATATGACATTTTTTTTCTAATAAACATGACCTTTTTACTTTATAAAAAAACTAGAATAAAATATTTTTTATTGGTGCTTAAAGTTTGTTTGTGCTTTAGTTATTTTATCATTGGACCACTGATTGATTTGTTTGAGTTAGATTAGGTCTATATATTAAAATTATTTAAAAAATTTAAGAATTGTAATTTTTTCCTATCAATTTCATGAACACATTATAATATTTGGTGTTAACTTTGTTTTTTATGAGCAAAATATTGAATATTTTATATTTTTATCCCAATAATATTTTTCATTGAGCAAAAAAAAAATACTTTCCCGTTTAGCATTTTGATTTTGAGGACAAAATAATAAAGGTGTACCCATTTGTTCATGTTAAGGACAATTTCATAATAACATGAGCTGTGAGCTTATACGTGGAGTTCCTGTTTTAATGGTTTACAAACAAATAAAGCAAATTCTATTTTGTTTTAGTCATTCGTTTCCCAACTCCCACCAACACAAAATTGCTCCCACCGATGATTCCCGGACATCCAGTACTACTTGTATGTTTTAGGAGAGTAAACAATAGTAAGCGTGTCGTGGAGAAGGAAGAACCAAAACAAATGAAGACAGTGGTCAAGGTGTATGGTGGAGTATAAACAAATAATGTGTTAGGCCAAGTGTGTGTGATTAAATAAATATATAAATGATAAAAAAAATTTAAAAAGGGTTAAATAAATTTTTTGTCCCTCAAATATTTCACATTTTGAATGTTTGTTCCTTTTTTTTATTTAATTGTTTGATAGGTTTGGGAGGACTTTCTTTTATAGGTATCGGATATTTTATAACAACTCACATTCTACTTAATCAATCAAATTATACCCCTCTTTACTAAGGATGTCTTTAGATTAGTGTTGAAATCATGTTGGACGAAAAATTGTGCATTCCAATGAACTTTTTAAAAGCAACTAAATTGTAGCTTTCATTTGAAACCCTGTTGGTGTCAAATTCAACTGTTTTTCAAACACATACTAAATGGTTAGAGAGGGTTTAGGGAGAGTAGAAATGTAACTTGCGGGTTCAAAAAAAATTATCGTGTGAAATAGGAAAAAACAAGAGTCACAACACAACTGCCTATCATTTTCTTAGGGCCAGATCAGGTTAAATGGGTCAGTACACTTTGGGCCAAATGTTGTTGGGCCTTTATCATTTTCATTCACACATTCCCAAATTCATTCTCTATTTTTTTCTTCAAACCTTTTTCCCCTTCCACCTTCCCTCATCGTGTCTTCTTTCTACGGTTTCGAGGATCAGATCTAGTTCCCTCGCCACTCATCCGCCGCTGCACGTCACGCGGCTGACGCCGGTAACTCCCTCTTCATGAGACCACGCAACAATATTTGATGTTCATGTCTTAGGTTTTTCTTCTTCGTTAACTTGATTTAGCGTTCTAATCGTTTCGTTATCAAATCGTTGTTTCCTCATTTTTCCTTCTAAATTGACATCTCATTGCTGGAGACATACTTTCTAGACTGCTAGGTTAACTTTTATTTGGAATTTATCAATTTTCCTTCATGTGTACAGTGTTAATTGATGTAATTGAAACTTTATTTAATTTTTTGTTGTATGACGTAGGAGCCAAAATTGTAAGAAATCGTTGTTGATTTCATTATCTGAAAGCCTTTGAACCTATTTAAATGAAGAGAGAGGAAAAAGCCATAAAAAATACTTTGCAAATTTATTTCCCACTTTTAAATCAGCAAGTTCAGCTCTTCAGCTTACAGATTTGTTAATCCAAAATTTGCAACATATTCATTTTTGGTTGCTAATTGTTTTTCAATCTCTGTTTTCCACCTGAACACCCTGTCTCTGTAAAGAAAATTTTTGGATTGATTTTATATACTGAAGGAACAGAATCTTTTCAAGGATTAAATTTCAGTCTTGTGTTAGAATTTTGTGATGGATGTTGCAAGAGTTAATTGTTGCTTGTCCTTTTGTATGCTTAAGCTCTAAATTCTGTATCTATTCGTTGTTCATTTTATTCTTGCATTAACATGGAAGTTTGTGAGGATGAGGATATAGCCAAAAGCAAGAACATTTTTATGCAAAAAAAAAATCAGTTTTTTTTTTTTTTACCTTTCATGGTGACAGGAAAGAATTTTGTTTGAGTCCTTAACTTTTCTAATAAATTCTCATTAAATGTGGAGAAATGAGATTATGTCCTTCAATATTAGGTATACTGTTGGGGTGAGAGGACTGTTGAGTTAGTTTTAAAATCTTTTTTTTTTTTTTTTTTGAAAAAATCATTTCATATGTTTTTAGCGTTCAAGTCAGGGACTCTCTTCAACATTAATCCTGCACAAATGTTGTAGATTTGTGAAACCAGTGTTAACTTAAAATAGTTCAAATTTTTCCTTCTAATCTGCCAAACTCTTCCTTTGGAATTTTGAAAGAAGGAGGGGTAATTGTTTTGTGAATTGAAAAATATTTGGTTTTGGTGCATTCTAATAGAATTGAACATTTTGAAAAATTTGAATTTTTGCAACCTTAATTGCATTAAGAGGGAATTGTGTTAACTATATATATATGGTCCTCACTTCTGTGTTTTTCCTTTCAAAAACTTTCTCAATTTATCAAACAGAAAAACCTCTTGTTATAGGAATTTTATTTGGAAAGTATATATACTAATTTTTGTATGCATTTCAATGTGCTGCTAATCATGAATTATTATCAGTTCTATTCAATGTGGAAATTGTTTTATTAGTAAAGTGTTTATGTTGAGTCCTGCTTTTGAAAGGTCTTGATAATTTATTTTTCATATCTTCTATTTCATTTTTCTTGGAATTCTTAAGATTTTTAAATTTTTGGATCCTCCTTCATTGCAGTGTATGATCAATAATATATTCAATTTTTTATTGCAACTTGGAACTAGCAATGGCATCTGAAGAAGTTCTGAAGGCTGTTTTCCCTTTCCTGGACGGTGTTGATCTTGCTTCTTGCATGGGTGTTTGTAAGCAGTGGAAAGACATAGCTAGCGATGATTTCTTTTGGAAATGTCTGTGTGCCAAGAGATGGCCTTCAATCTGCAAGCGACCCAATCCTTCAACTTTAACATACTACAACTTGTACAAAACCTTTCGGAAACGCCAGCATCGCAGAACTCTTCTCCCTCCAAGAATTTCTTTTGATGATTTGGAGTTCTTCATTGACATTTGGGCTGAAAACAAATTACTCTTCTCGGAAGTGGTGCTTGGCTCTGTCCTTCAAGCAGGTTTTAAAATTCCAGCATCTGGAGTTTGCAACATGCTCAAATTTCAATTGGAAGGTTCTGAATACAAGATGACTTTTCCTGTGGAACCTAGGTTCACTATCCCTTCAGGACAAAACCAGAATGTTAGTGTCTCTGTGATGGTTGGGAGGAAGGATTCAAATAAGATTGCTCGTGTAGTAACCAAGTCCATGTTTGATTACATCGATCATTCATCATATAGAGCCTTGGCTTTTGATTACCTAGACATTTCCCCTGGCTACCCTTTTTTGTCTGGCATCCGTGCATGGATCTCTTTGCTATTCATGGAAGATAAAAATGAAGATCTCATGGATGTATTTGGGATCCAAATGGATTTCTGTGATGTGGCAAATTCTAAGGAAGAAGTCTTGTGGCTGTTGGACATGCTTGACTGGAAGTAAATGTTCAAACAGAGTGTGGCCCCATCATTACAACAAAAGTAACTGGACATTGTAATTTTATGCTAACTTGTTTGTTGATATGGGGTGCATTACAAAGTTTCCAATCTTATTATCAGCATCAATAAGTTGCGTAATTTGGTGTTAATATCTCGTGTTTTTTGAGTATGTAAATACTCGTATAATCTATTATCAATAAATGCCTTTGTTTAAGCTTGTACAACAGCACGTTATAGTGTGATTTCTGTCGGCGCACCTTGGATTGGGCTACCTTTGATTTGTGGTGTGTATACTAATGTGGAAGATAACACAGTTGGGGTAATTATATTATAGTATGTATAAGAGTCATTTAATAATAAATTATCTTTTTAATTATTTTTAAAGTTAAGATGAGTATATAATTTTTTTTATACTATTAGTAATAATACTTTTTCTCATTATACTAACCTTTTCACTTATTACATATGCACCCTTTCGTTTGAAAATTTAGACTAATTTGTCATATTAACATGTTCATAATTTATTAATTAAGCTAATTAAAATTAATATATGTTTTGAATTGAATTGAATTAAATAAGGCAATTGTTACTAGTATTATATTAATGGCTAAAACAATGATAAAAATGGTTAACATATAACTGTGTCTTCGTATGTTTTCAAATTCACAATTTTAGTTTTCATATTTTTTAATTGAGGTATTTTATCTCTTATTTTTAAAAAATCCATAATTTTAATCCTCATATTTTTTTAATTTAAACATTTTGTCTTCCATTGTTGTGATTTTAGTATTCTTTTTCAATTTCAGATTTGACTATGGATTTTTTAATTCTTTTTTAATAAATTATGCTTGTTAAAAATTAAATAATTTTAAAAAAAAAACATTTGTCTTGTAGATAATAAGTAAATACGTGTCAGTCAACGTTTACAAAGTATATAAATTTTGAAATTGACCATAAGAACTAAAATTGTGAATTTTTTTAAAGTAGGAGACAAAATGTCTCAGTTAAAAAATAAGAGACTAAAATCATAAAATTTTAAAAAATAAAGGATTAAAAAACAAGAGAATTAAAATCATAAATTTTAAAAAATAAAATAACAAAAATGACATTTTAGTCTATATTAATTAAATTATGAGTAAATTATACTGATTCTCACTAGATTTACATATATTCAAAGTTTTAAAACTTAGACCGACCTCGCCGGTCTGACCAGTCGAACCGTGATCCAGTGGCTGGATCGGATTGGGTCTTACATTTGATTGGGTGTGCTTTCGACCCGGAGTGACCTGGCCGGGTTTACGACCAAACTGGTGACCGATCAATCTGGAGCAAGTCACTTTTCTTTTCTTTTTTTCTTTTCTGGTTATAGTGATTTTTTTAACTTGTGTTCGTTATATTTTGTTTGTATTTTTTAAGACTTGTGAATTTCAATGAGCCAAGAAAGATTTTTGGAACATGCGGGCTATTTTTGTGATGGTTGTAGGGTTTCATAAGAGGAGAGAAAGTTATCCCGTTGTATTTTTGTTGGTTTTTATTATTGTGAATTAGTTGAGTGTTGTTTTGTTCAATGATAAAAAAATTTGCTTGTGATTATAAGCTGAATTAATTTTCATATTAGGGGTTAGTTGATGTTTTTGTTTGCCTAATTTGTTGTGAGCGAGATAATTATCATTTGTTGAACTAGATGTTGCACTGGAGAAATGTGAGCTAATTGGAGAACCTATCACAACACCAAAATATTGGGCAATAATGAAAACAATTAGATATTATATTAGATATTGGGTAGTAGAAACATATGTTGAACTTGAACTTATTTAGCTATTTATTCATGTATGTTATCTTTGTTACTTATTTGTTTGAACTTGGACAATGATGTTTTTTTTAACATTTTGATATCTAATTATCTATGTTATAGAATTATATTAATTTGTGATGTTATTTTTAAATATTTTAACACAAGTATAAAAAAATTATATTTTTTATTATAGACTAGGTCATGCGAGTCAACTAGTGAACTACCGATTCAACCATTAACCGAGTGATCCAATGTCATGACCTAGTCATTCACCAAACCTACTAATAAAACTATGCATATATTACACTTCATATCCTCTTTTTTTTACATTTCTTTTAGTCCCTATGAACTAGCAGCATTAACTTTCTGTTAAAAAAATGGGTAAATAGTCATTTTCACCCTGAATATATAAAGTGTTAATAAATTCGTTCCTTAAATATGGAAATTCAAATTTTTATCCCCTAAAGTGAAAAAAAGTGCGACAAATTTATCCATCCATTAACTTTTGTATTGTTAATGAAAGAGTCTGTGTGCCACATTCAAGGATGAATTTGTCAGCGCTCTACTCAAAATATAATTAATCTTCATCTTCTCCCTTTCTTTACTCATTGCAAGCATAACATCACAATAAACACTTAAAAAAGGAAAGCAAACATAAGTTAGAATAAACATAATAATAAGCATAATATTGATTAATAAGCATAATTTGTCTGTTGTTATAAAATTTCTATTATGACAACATTAGATAGTGACAAAATCAAGTTGAGTCTCATTTTTTGTAAAAATTACTCAATAGTTGTGCATTTTAATTTGTTTGGGTCTCATATTTTTGGTAAAGGTATTGTCTCATATTTTTTCTTTGAAATTTCTAATATGATAGTACCTTATCCAAAATATAAGACTCAAACAAAAATGCACAACCATTAAGTTAATCCTTACAAAAAAATAGATTCAACTTGATTTTGTCACTACCTAATGTTGTATAATAGAAATTTCAGAGCAACAATATATTATGTTTATTAATCAATATTATGTTTGTTCTAACTTATGCTTGTTTTCCTAATTTTTTAAGTGTTTATTGTAATTTTATGCTTGCAATGATTAAAAAAGGGAAAAGATGAAGATTAAATTATATTTTGGGTAGAGGACTGACAAATTCGTCCATGAATGTGTCACGTAAGCTCTTTCATTAACGGTAAAGGACGGAAGTTAACATATGAATGAATTTGTCGAAGACGAATTTACCAGCGCTCTACACACTCAAGAACAAAAATAACTATTTACCCTAAAAAAATTACACAAATAAAAAATCCTTCTCTTAAATTTATACCCGTTTTGCCCAATCCTTCAGCCTGCTCTTTCTCTCTTCAACTTCACTCATCGATATTTGTCCTTCGCCACTCCACTGGAAATCACAACAATCAACAACTGAAACCCAAAAAACCTGAAACCACGCCTTTCGTCACACTTAGATCTGAAACCCGAAATCACTCTGATATGAATTTAACTCGCGCCACAGCACTTGCCGCTTTACCTTCGTCGACAACACCACATCATCGCTGACGTGGGATACCGCTTCATCTTCTGAGATTGCCATCGTAAAATGACGTTGTTCACATCGAACAGGTCCACCTTCATCGTGTTCGTAAGTTACGCCTATTGGTCTTGACCATGAACACCGTCTTTGGTGCTGCAAGTGATTTTTTTTTTTTTGTTGTACACTCGTGTTTTTTGGGTTTTCTTGTTTTGATAAATTTGGGATTTCATGAGATGATCTTTTGCTTCTGATTAAGGGTTTAGTGGTTGTGGGATTGCAACTGCTGTTTAGATTACTGGATTTGAAGTTGGTGATGAAGAATTTAGGCCGATTTGAAGGAGAAGGCAAACGTAGTTGGAATGAACCATTTTTGTTGTTTGTGATGACCATCAATTTCTATATTTTTTCCCAGTTTTGGTTTTGGTTGTGCTGGTTGTGTTGGCTATCAATTTTTGGTTATGTTGGTTTATTTCACTGCAAGTTGGTCATCTTGGTAGCCATTGAAAATGAACCCATTATAGAGCTAAGAGGGTATGATTTGCAATGTCATTAATAATTGGCATATCATCAACAATGATGAACTTATACGTAGTCTTGAATAATTTCCTAATCAAAACGTTAATGGAAAAAAGTTTGTTTAAAAAATTAAAAAAAAAAACTCGCCCAATATGATGATTACCTTCATATCTTGTAATTTGAAGCACTTGCAACATGGTTTAAACTAATTAAAGCGTAGTTGTGAAAATTGGTTTGGACTGGCTGGTTGAACCGATCGAACCGAGAAACGGTGCAGCATTCGGACCGAGTCGGTCATTGAACTGGCCATGCACATGACTTGTTCTTGGCTCGAAGAAAATTGAGAGGTTTTCGAAGACCTGGAAAACTAGCCAGATTTTAGGACTGAGTCGGGTTTGTAACGCCCCGTATGCATCCGGTTCATTAACATTGATTTATGGTCGTTAAGCGCAGCAATTATCACAGATAATTAAAATGAAAGCAGTAAAAAAAATGACGTCATCAAACGTCATTAACAACATCAACTGTACATTATATGTAGTGAATTCTTATAATATACAATGTTTATACAAAACTGTACATAACCCCTCAGGGTACAAAGCATCAGGCATAATCAAAACAGATGAGCCAACAAATTCTCAAAAAAATCTATGCTTAAGGTTCATACAGAACCTATCCCTGCACGGGCTTCTTGCCTTGGGATCCACCATCAGCTCCCTGAGCATCACCTGCAAAACATATAATCCCCAATAGGGGTGAGATAACAATCTCAGTAAACTCAGGGTCCTTAGAGGTCTTTCCTCCCCCTGGTTCACTTCCATGGCATATAGTATCAAAATTGGCATCACACACAATCCACCCATCACGGCTCCCATAAGCATATCACATGTATATCATAACACAGGTGTAACAATATAATAGATACACACATATCACATGGTCTGAGAGGGATCATCCACCCAGTGGTATAATCCTCCAAGACTTCATCCAATGCCTAAGGAAGATCATCTAAACAAGTACATTCCCTTAGGACTTAATCCAATGCCTAAGGAAGATCATCTGAACAGGTACATTCCCTTAAGACCTCATTGGATACCTATGACAATTCCGAGGGAAGATCATCTGTGATAGGTACATTTCCAACGGAAATCCATAGTACTTTATTCTACTGGCCAGAGAAAACTCATCAATCAACAACACATCATCACAGTGTATATCATATACATGCTCTCAATAAAATAATAACACACAATTTCAATACACATGACATACAATAACCATCACCCCCTCGGGGTATGGTGGAACACAAGCAAGGAAAACACTTCCAAGAACAAAGAGCTTACCTGCTCTCAGCGCTATACCGGCTCTCCCGGCTTTGTGGTCACAACCACCAGCAAGATCACTATCACGCCCTACACAAGGCATACAAACAATCAATCAATAACGGTCCTCAACCGTTAGAATGAAAGGAAACGCTATTCCTTTCCATAAAAACCTCTCTATTCTCTATCTTAGGGTTTTTAGAGCTAACCACCCTATAGGCGATTCACAAACCCTCAACAGGATCTATCTTAGTTCAACCAAGATCTTAGAGTCCCCTTAGACTCTGCATAAGCTCAATTCAATGCTCTAATCAGACCATATTCTAACAATTAACCATCTTGACTAAAACAGTTAATTCAACACGCTTTCACTGTTTATTTAGCCTCCTGAACAACTTTTGTAAAGGCACTTAGGCTCATATCTATCATAACACCTTCCATTTCATCAACATTCTTCCTACTCATACATATCTCACGGTCAAAATCAAACTTCATCAGAAGTCATGATTCAAAGCTTAGTATTCATCAGAACAATCCCCTAATCATACTTTTCTAAAGAATCCAAGCCTAATTCCAGCCCTAACACAATTTTCTTACTATTCATCCCAAGAACCATTTCACAAATCAATCGGTAAAACTTGAGTTTCTTACCTCTAAACTGTCGAGGAAGGTTGGAGGATCGCTTCTCTAAGCTCTGGCGTCCTTGAATCGCCTTTTATGTCCTCCAAAACTCAGTTTACAAAGTTCCCTAGGGAACGGGATTTCTCCGTTTTATGGTTTTCTCTAAGGATTGAAGCTGAAATCTAGCTCATAAAAGGATTCTAATCAACTTTCTAGTTGAGTAGGAAGTGTTTAGATGAAGTATGATGAAGATATGAAGCTCCCTAAGCTTATCAATGGCGGAAGGAAGGAGAGAATGAGTTCTAGGCCAAAAAAAATCGTAAAAATGGCCTTTAATAGGCCCCTAGCCTCGTTCCCACGCTAATAGTGCCAAACCCCATGCTAATCGCGCCACCAATTCGAAAGAAAAGGCTTCCTGGAGCATTTTAGCGCTAATCGCGTCATATCAGGCGCTAATCGCGCCAGATATTCGAATCAGGGGGTCTCCAGGGCCATTCTGGCGCTAATCGCGCCACATGGTCGAGTCCTGGCGCTAACGGCGCCGCTTCTGGCGCTAATCACGCCAAAAGTTCGAAAGAAAAGCCCTCTGGTGCAATCTCATGCTAACGGTGCCATTTCCCACGCTACTAGCGCCGCTCCCACGCTAACGGCGCCACTCCCATGCTGTTAGCATGAGATTTTTTTTTTTTGGAAAACATGGTTATTATAGGGTTGGTGCACAAAAAAAGAAGAAGCTACAATCACTCACTAGAATCAGCTCTCTGCTCTTCATTCGTTCTTCATCTTCATTCGTTCACGCTGCTCACGCTCACTGCAAGGTTGTTGCTTCAATCACGCACGCAACACTGGCGAACATCACGCTGCTCACTACTCATGTTCAATATCATTCGTTCACGGGTTTTATAATGACCTAATTTTAAAAAAAGTTTAAATTACAATAGTCTGTCGCAAAAAGTATTAGTAACGTAATTAGCGAAGGAATTGGCGACAGAATTGGTGAAAGCTAGTTCCTGGCGCGAATAACGCCAGATGTGGCGCCGTTAGCACCAGAAGTGGTGCCATTAGCGCTAGAAGTGGCGCCATTAGCGCCAGAGTTCACCAGAAGGCCAATTTTCTCTGGAATTTGCCACGGTTAGCGCAGGAACATGGACATGATCTCTATAAAAGGCCATTTTCGCGAATTCTATAACGACTTCATTTAATTTCCTTATTTTAATCTATCACATTGATTTCATTTTTTATCGATTACGTTTTTAGTTGACGGAAAAATAAAATTTTCTACGTGATTCGGTTACGTAAAAGAATATTCTAAACGATTTGCTACGTTGGAATGATTTAACATAATACGTAGTCTAGTTAATTTCAGCATAATTAAGTAAAACAGTCCGTGTACAGTCATCCATAATAAAATACAGACCATTATCAAGTAGTACCCTATGAATTACATAACTCTCAAAAGCAGTCACAGCAAACGATATCACCCATACGTCAAGCCAAAACACAGAATAAAATTCATCAAGCTTCTTCATGTCTCAGCTAATCACTGTTCCTCTGCTCGCCCAAAGTAATTGGGGTCATCACAGGTGTCAAACCACAGACACAACTCGGGTAAGTATTTAATAAACATGATTAGATAATCGACAGAAATTAAAATAACATCACAGATAATTAACGAATAAATTATCATTTACAAACAGAAACAGATACATGGAAATGATGCATGATTTCTTTATTAAATGATGCATGACTGAGATCTCAGAAGCCTAATTAAAGGTACCAGAAATTAAAATAGTTTCACCCACTCCAGTGAAACAGTCTCACCCACTCCAGTGAGACCTTCCTCCACTCCGAGGGAAAAGGTACCATACAGTTCCACCCACTCCAGTGGAACAGTCCCACCCACTCCAGTGAGACCTCCCTCCACTCCGAGGGAAAATGCAAAAATGAATGTAATGATTTTCTTTTATTTTCAGTTACCTTTTGATAATTCTTTCATTCAAATTCTCTTGATTTTGGCACCATCACTTCATCAAAATTAATTTCATATAAAAGATACAAGTGTGCCATAATTTCTTTTAGAGACATAAATCATATGTCCATGGCCTAATTTCTAATAAAATAGGCATCAAATCTTAATCATAGCTCAACCTCAAGTGATTGTGAAAATATCATACAGTTCCATCAACTCATACAGCTATATCAACAAATAAAATACGATACAGCAACTTAATTAAATACAGCAACCGAATAAAACATACAGCAATATGGTATCATACAGAATTTATTAAATATAACAACAGCAACATTACTTACAGCATACAGCCACCCTAAATACATCGGTCTACAGCAACATAATTAATATACAACAACTTAATTAAATACAGCAACAGCAACATACAACTAAATTAGATACAGCAACAGCATACAGCATCATTAAATCAATTCTCAGCAACACAATAAATTAACCTACAGCAACCTTAAATTACAATTACAGCAATATACAACGAAATAAATTAACATACAGCAATATTAAAATTAAAATACAGCCAAGTAATCTTATGGCCACAAAGTAGACTTAATTATTTTGGACAGCCACTTAATTATTAGACTAATTAGGTAATCAAGTTATAGACTATTTACTATCCTAGTTCATTGAAGAATTTTTACAAACACATGATATGCCTAACTTTAAGCCTTATTAAATAAGGAAAAACATGGATTAATCTTAAAGAATTGAAGGTTAAATTAACCTAATCAACTATCTAATTCATGTCTACTAAGATACTCCCCATACCTTGCTTCTTTAAGTTTGAAATTTAGCAAGTGGTCCCAACCTTCCTAGTTCTTCACGTGAAG
>PYAF01000352.1:341496-406993 GCA_007407185.1 Glycine tomentella
AAAACAAAGTATGATCATTGTAATCGATTACATATCGTTTTAATCGATTACTCAGGATTTTTATGAAAAATGGTGCTTTCGGTCTTAATCGATTACATAAGAGTTTAATCGATTACTTGCTTGAACATACATCTCAAGAAAATGTATGTTGACTGTCTTAATCGATTACTTCACAGAATAATCGATTATATTGTTCTTTAACTAAATCCAGAAAAGCTCATAAACATTTTAATCGATTAGAGTTTGTCATGAATCGATTACATTGTATAATTTGGAAAAACATGTGCCTCGGGCTTAATCGATTACGTATCGGAATAATCGATTAAATAACTCATTCTTGGAACTCTGAACGTTTCATAAGCTTTTTAATCTATTACTATCTTGATTTAATCGATTACAAATGATAAATAATCGATTACTAGAGCATAATTAATCGATTATTTTCAGTTAATTGACAGTTATAAATAGAATGTCTGCGACTGGAAAAAAAAAAGAGCTGAGAATTCGTGTGCGATTGAGAGATTATTGTTGTAAGCATTCACAAACATTCTGAATATTCATTTGTGATAGAGAAACACGTAAAAACTTCATTAGATTCATGTGGGTATATTGATCATGAGCTGAAGTTTTCTTCTTGCAATCAAGTTACAAGAAAAGCTGCATATCTTTGGTAATAATCTGCATACTCATCTGTTAATCATTCATATTCATTCATCAATGGATTATCAGGTGATATCTTTTCTTGGCTTTTGATTGTGTAAACAATTTCTTTGTAAATTGGTAAAAGAATTTCTGTTGTAATTAGTTTCTTGCAAGCAAAGACATAGAGTTTCTCTAGGATTCACCTGGGTAGGGTTCTCAGGGTGAAGGGTTTGTCTCTAAGAATCTAATAGGGTTTTAGATTTCTGAATTTATTCTAGGGTTGAAGGAAAGAGACTTGTAATATTGCTTGTAAAGATTTTATTGCAATAGTGGAACTCCTCTCTAGTGTTGAGTTGGAGAACTGGATGTAGCCTCATAGTGGTTGAGGTGAACCAGTATAAAAATCTGTGTGTTCTCTTTATTCTTTCAATTCAATTTCGTATTAATTTGTTTGTGAATCAATATCATTGCTCAGATTTGTAATACTCTGTTTTCTGATGCTCATAAAAAGGGAAGATTGATTGAAAACTGATTTTGATATTGAGATTTGTTTTGTCTTTGAAGATTGGTTTAAATGTGATAAAGATCCTGTGGTTTATAACTCTGATGTAAAATTTTAATTGGACAAGTTTTCAACCAATTCATCCCCCCTTTTGGTTGTTTGAAGTGTTCCTTTGTTAGAGATGATGGGTCCCAGGACAGGAGGCCCCAGTAGGAACAAACTCTATGTGGTTGCTTGGCAGTGTTTGGAGAGCATGGTAGCTCACTATTTTATGTTTATGATGTATTTTGTACCCTTGCGAGGGAAGATGTGTGTGGACAAATATTTTGGATCCTGTATGAATCTGATGTACAGATGTTGTACGTATTGTACCCTCTTGTGAGGATGTGATCTGTGAAATCATGGCACTAGGTGCCTATCTTTTTGTATAGCCACAGTGGTGGTTTTGATGATGTACATATGTTTATACCCATATTGATATATGTGGTTTATATTTCTCCTGATATATCTGTTGGATATTATTGTTTATCTGCCTTTCTTCATGTTATCTAGATCAAAAAGGCTTATTGTGGTGCCTTGACATTCATAATAGGTAGTTGAATACTTTCCATACATAATGAATAAGGAAATATGGTTTTGAAAGGAAATGACGATGACGTCATGTTTTTATTTAAAATGCTTCCATTGGTTTTTAGTATTGATTTTAAATTAATTACTGCGTTAATCTGATTAAGTAATTGCTAGTACATCGGATGCATACGGGGGTGTTACAGGTTTTAGGAATTTTTGCCTCTCCCTTGGCTGCAACACTGGCGAACAAATGGTGTCTCGATCTCAAACTAGAGGGAGACCATTGCTTAGTAATCCAACACAAGCTACTACAGGAGTTCACACTTCTCTCTTTGTTTGAGGCTAATAAAACAAGCGACGCAACACTGGCGGAAATGATGAGCAATAGGGTTTTAATTTAAAGCTGATTTGCTTATTTGGGCCAGCACTTCACGCAACACTTTTTTTATTTGGGCCCGAAAATGATTTGCTTCCTGCACTCCCTATATTGTTTAGTGTACTCTTTCTGGATATTTTTTTTTTTATTAAAAGTGACTTGTGTTTTAATTTAAGTAGTTGCTATTTATGCTCTTTTTTATTAATATACTTTACTTGTGTTATCAACTTTAATACTTCAATTGTTATTTTGATTTTTTAATATATTGACCCAACAGTTGGACTATTGACCCACTACCTCGACCGGGTCAATGATCAGACCGATTTTCACAACTATGGTTTAAAGTATGTTTCCACTTAGCGTTTGTTTGAACGTGAAAATTGCAATGTTAAAGGTTGGAGATGAGGGCAATTTCGAGAGAGAGAAAATCATTAAAGAGCATGAGTCACTCACATGATCATTTCAAGTTAACAGTTTTAATATGGTGTTCACGGATTAGATTGAATTGATTTTGAAGAAAAAAATTATTCAATTCAATTATTTTGGTTTTGTTAATTTATAATCCAATTAATTTAGTTCAAATTTTTAATCTGATTCAATCTAATTTAAAACAGTTTGGATTGAATTAATTTTCGATTTTGAATTCTATTTTTAATTTTTTAATAGAAAATATTAAATAAAGGGTAAGATATATAATAAAAAATAATTTTAAAATATTAAATATTTTATTTATATGTCATTACATAACTAATAATATAATATTTAAACATCTTAACTCAAATAATTAGTAAGAATATTATATTTTTCATATTGATACAAGTTATATATGATAATTTTATAAATATTTGAGAAATAATAAGAAATGAGTGATATTATAAATTTATGAATAGAAATATAGACATATGTAAGTTTGGTTTGGATCGATTTCTAAAATCAAATCCAAAATCTGATTCGATCCAATAAGAAATTTCAATTTTATAATTTTTTGATCGATTCGACTTTTGCTTTTTTTTATCTGTTTTTTCGGTCCATATTGGATTGGATTGATTTATGAACACTCCTACCTATAATATCTAATGATCCAAGGGGGTATGTGTAATGAACAACCATAAATTAAGTTTTTTTTGTAGGATTCTAAAATAAAGGGATGTTACACATAATAAGGACAAGTCTCAAAGAGGATTCTGATTAACTCTTAAATCATTTTAAGGTATTGTTATGTTTGTTTCTGAATGTTCCAACTACTAAAATGACAAAAAGTTTAAAATAGTAGTGTTTCACAAATGGGAAAAAATATTATTAGAGAAAAAAAGTTATGCACTAATTTTTTTTACACAATCATCTAATTACAACAACTTATCATATATGATAAATTTTGTTAACTTTTAAAATAATTATCTTAAAATAATTCAAATAATGATAATGTAATTGGATAAGGGTGTAAAATAAAAGTTAAAGGTGAAACATGTGAGATTAATGATTATGAACACCCTTTGATATTTTTTTTTTAAGTTTCACCTTTTCTAAATCATTAAAAATTATAAATTATTAACTTAATAACTATGTAGAACACGAATTATTACTCTATTTATTCCTTTTATTATAAGTGATTGTGTTTATTTTATTTGATTGTTTTCTTTTATGAGATGAAATAAAATAAAAACAGATTTACTTCCTTTTAATGAAGGTGGTTCACTTTAGAGAATGAAGTTCAATCATAATTGTTGATTACAAAGTCAATGGTATTTTGAAATAAAATCAATTACATATAATAAGCAAACCAAAATTAATTACAATCTCAGGCACTGATTTTATCATCAATGGTTATTATAGTACCATTCTCTAAAATGCACTTCTCTCAAACAAGGCTGGAATAAGACAGTTGAATGTAATTGAAATGATAGGACACCTCTGACTCTATGAGCAATGGTGGTTTTGCACCAAGCAATGGTGGTTTTGCACCAAAATTCAACAATACATCTAAAAGTTTTGGTTGGTCTCGTAGCTCTGTCCAAATTGCCAATTAGAAGGGGCAACATTATCAAACACCATCATTTTACCATCACTAGTAGTGACCCGAAATGGCAAGGCTTGTCCTCTACCAAATTAGACCCAGTAACCCAATTCTGTCCCCAAACACGTGACATAGATTGCCAGCCAGTGTTTGAAGACCCTTTGATGCTCACTTGAGTAACATCACCAGCACTGCCAACATGGTACAACAAAACCAACAACCAATAAGGGTTCCCTTTCATCTCAAACTTGACACCGCCACTTTTGTTGCATGGGACACGGCGATACATGACTGGGATGATCCCTGCTTTGTATGTGGCAATTTTGGTGAACATTTTCATGGACAAGTCGAAGTGCTCTTGTGGTGGGTTGCACTAATGGTCGAAATTAGGGGGGTTGTAATTAGGGGGGCAGAAATTTGTTGCGGTCACTTTGATTGAACCTGCGTTGGGAATGCACCATTGGGGTTCGTTCACGCACATGATCTCAAAACATGCACCACAAGTGAGCCCATTTTTTAATAGAGCTGTGCTTAGGGCTGTGGTTTCTAGCCCATAACCTTGCTGGTAGAGATCACCATAGCCACAAGCACCCTCTGCATGTCATATTACATAAATTGAACTAAGAATTTAATGATCATGCATTATTTTATAATGTCAATCAATTACAAATTATAATAGGTGTGATTTTTAAGTAACTTTTGTTAAAATCAACGAATTTATTATATATGAAGATTTCTATGCATAGACTATTTTCTTATTAAATAATACAGCTTTGTTTTAAACCAATAGTTAATATTTATAATCTTAAAATCATAATAATTGAGGAATAAAACCTTTAAAGAATATTATTCATTACAAAATATTTTTTAGTGTTGACTAAATATAAATAGCTTTTAATGATCATGATTATATACATACAAATGAACTTATTAAGCAAAAAAAATTATTATAAGAAATTAAAACTATAAATTTGGACCATATAATTATACATGCATGGTCAAATTTTAAATTTAGTGGTCGTATAATCACTTAAAAAATTGATAGACATTTTTCTTTTAATCCTAATAATTTAATTATGATTTAATGGTCTATATTTATAATTAATATTATTCAAAATAAGAAAAATATTATATTTAATACACTCCACATACATACATACAATTTTAAGAAAAGATGAGAGAGGGGTTTGAGGACAAGAGGATTAACGCTGTCATAACTAAGCTTCGACTCTTATTGAAAACAATTCCGTTTTTGTATTTTAACCTCTTACGTTAGTTACAGTAAAAAAAAAATACACCAATTAATTACATGTATAACAAAGTCAATTCTAGAAAATAAAAAAAATGCGGATAAACACAATGCTAGAATGTGATTAATCATGAAAATGAGAATGGTCGTGATTGTATTTAAATACTTACGCACGGTGTCTCCACCTTGCATGTCACCATAGAAATTTGCATGGGCTGGATTCCATCCACTTCTTCGATGACGACTGCGCGCCATGTGACAAGATTGGTACAAAGAGAACCATTAAAAAGGCCAAAGGAACCAAATTAACAGTGAGACCTAGTCATGACCATGACTATTGACTACAAAGCTTAAGGACAAAGAGAAGGTTAAATTTGTTGATGCATAAAGGGTAGTATTTAAAGGTGATTGCCTAGGCTTTGTGCTTCTCTCAGTTAAGGAAAATCAAAACAAATTAATATGAACATTTAATTCTTAATATCTGATCACAACGACTTTTAGTACCAGATAAGGTAACTTAGTTTTTATTTCTATAAATAAATTATTGGAGATAAATATATATGTCCAAGATTCAATTCATCGTGATATCAACTTTAGTAAAGAATTGTTCTTTATTTTATTATCATATTTATTATTTTATTAAATTGTTAATTTAACAAGTCATTGATTAAAATTAGATATTTGTTATCATGATAGAGATTGTGATAATGAGAAATAAGTCTTTTATAATTTTAATCTAAATTGTTATTGATCGTAGGATTATTGTGAATATGATATTGATAATCCGGATAGATCAATATGTATGTAATGGTCTTTATTGGATAAAGATTAATAGATCTCGTTAATTAGATCGCATATATAGATGATATACATGTCGATGTCATAATTGAAATTTTCGTTAATATTACCTTGATATTTCGATAGGAAGTTCTCAAAAAAAATATAATAATTTCTTTTGACATGAGATTATTATAGTAATTAACAAGTTATTTATTATATTTTAATTTCTGACACCTAATGTCTTAGGACACTAGTTGAATGAATATTGAATATGATTAAATACTTATAGAATTAATGATTAATCAAGAAAGAATACATCAACTCTAGGTAATGAGTTTGAGTGTTATGATAAAATTAAGACCTGGGCCAAAAACAAGAAAAGAGTTTAAGTTCATTCATTGATTAAATGTGTTAGCTTATTAGAGTTTGACAATACTACTATATTCTATACCTTGAATGGTAAATGATGGAAGAAAATATTACATTATTCTTCTATTGATTCTTGAAGGTATAAAATGTTACTTCATGTTATTCAAAAAGTTACTACCTATTTAATATTGAACTTACTTAGTCACACACATAAACCAGTTTTCTAATCTTTACAAAAGAAAATAGTTTATTTGATAATTAAATTAGAGAATTTAATTTAATCAAATAAATATTTTAGTGGGATATTCTAATATTCTTTGTTAACACCAAGATTATAATTAATATAAACAAAGAATATTATTTTATAAATGTGGAAGTTGTCCATAAAATATTTGAGAATTATATTTCTTGTCTTATATCAAAAAACTTCTTAAGATAAAAAGCTAAATATAAAGAAAAAAGATATGAAATTATTTTAAATAAAATATCTCTTTTTTTTAGACCCAAATTCGTATCTCTTTAACATTATAAATAGAAACATTTACGGAAAGTAAAGTACACTAGAAAAAAATTAGAAAAGTTCAAGCCTAATTTTAGACTTGAAAAATAGAAAGAAAATTTGTTTTTAAGAGTTTCATACATCAAAGAATTTATAACAAAGATTGGTCTAGTTGTAGATACATGTAGAGTCTTCACATAAAATAAAAATAAAAATTCATAAAATTCAAACTATACCTTTCTCTTTTGAATTTAATTAAAATGAATACTTTTTTGTGAGATAATTGAAATGAATATATTGTATAAAAAAATTACATTATTACTAGCTTAATTATTAATTTGATCCCCAAATTATTTTAAATTATTCAATTTGGTCTCTAAATTTTTAGAACATTCAGTTTGGTTCTCAAATTTTTAAAATATTCAATTGATTCTCAAGTATTTAAAAATGAATCAATTTGATTTCCAAGTTATTTTAAATGTTACAATTTGATCCTCAAGTTCTTAAAAAATTAGAGACTAAATTGATTCATTTTTAAGAATTTGATAATCAAATTGAATCTTTTAACAATTTAGAGATCAAATTGATTCATTTTTAAGAATTTGAGGATCAACTTGAATCTTAAATAAATTTGGAGACCAAATTGAACCATTAAAAATAATTTGAAAACCAAATTAGTAAGTAATAATTATTTTAATTAATTAATAATGTATAAAATTAAAAGAAAAATCTAAATTTTAAAATTATGGTATAATTATTATTTTTTTTTCAAATAATACTAAAAATTTATTATATCAAAAATGCTAAATTTTATACATTAGAAATAACAATGACATTTCCTTGATGCACTGATGATACAGGAGTTATGGATTTAGCATATATTTTTTACATTAAAATTTCAAATAATGACACTATACGTTAAATCAATCCGATGTGATTAATGACATTTTAAGAAGAATCAACTCCCATGATGAATAAAATTTAAAATAATATTGGATATTATTTAGTATATATTCTCTCTATTTCTTTTTAATTGTCTGATTTTTAACAAAAGTGTGCTTATTTATCTATTGTCTGTAAAGTATAAGATTATATTAATTTCTCTTTTATTAATTATATTGTTATTTATCTATTAATCTTTAATTAATTTACATATACATTTATTGTCGAGTGAAAAGAAAAAAGAGATAAAATAGAAAATTTTACAACTATTTTACAAGGATTAAAAAAATCTGTGGGTTATTATCATAATTTTACAACATACTTAGAAAAGAGAGCACTCTTCAGTATAGACAAATTCATCTGCAGTTTCTAGTATAGATTTGGCATATTTGGCATATTTAAGAACATTTCAAATGTGGGGATGACGAAAGCCGTTAAAGTTTATACTGATAGACACTAAAATACAAGTGTTTTGGACTTCTCTTTAGGATTTGGCCAGCATACTGATAGACCCAATGAATTTGTACCAAGATCATGATCCAAATGTTGTTAGTGATAGTAATTTTGTTATGATATCAATGAGGCAGTTAAAGATCCAGCATAAACTGATTTGAGCATCAGATTCATCCTTGCAAATACAACACCGAAGTTTGTTCAACATGTGTTCAAGGATCCTTGCAAATACAACACCGAAGTTTGTTCAACATGTGTTCAAGGATACTCTGCTTGAATATTCTCTCATCAAAGACTGATCCTAAACATACTGCAATATGTGTGTGTATTTCAAAAACACTGTGTCAATCTAATTTAATTTCTCTTCCAATCTTTTCAAAATCCTAGTATATTCTGAACTACTTAAAATCCAAGTAATTCAAATCTACTTAAAAGTTAAGCCAAATACAGGCACTGAAGGCCATTTCGAATATCATCAAAATTTCTTTAAAATTAAACTCACTAAGTTGTCATCTACGCCAGTGGAAATGAAGAATGAGACCAATACGTAAGTTTTGATTTGGGCCTGCATGATAGATAACCTACTTGGTTTCGCTTTTGTTACTCAGAAATTGATGAGGATATATTTTCTTTTGTTTCGCTTGTTTTTCTTTCTGGTTTGGCTTTTTTCTCTTTTATAAGAAAGAAGATACCTAACTCTACAACTCCACACTTGTACTTTTGTAGTTTTGTTGATATTGACGCTTCAATCATCTTAAACACTGGTCAAACCAAAGCCAAAAAGAGAAAAATGTGCAATTAAATTAGGTCTTCACTGTGAATTGATGGTTCTTTGGAAGACAAGATCAAATTGCTCAGTATTCAATCTTTCAAACACTGTACAAAAAGACCAAAAGCCAAAAAAAAAAAAGAGAGAGAAGAACGAATGTGCAACTAAATTTGTTGCCTGCATACAAAAATGAAGATTATTTAGAGAAACGGGGCAAGGGGGTGAAAAGAATATTATTCACTTCACAATTCACATCAACAAATAATCTTTTGGAAACTTAGTTAAGGCAGGAGGAGTACGGGCTCATATCGTTCCATGATGATAAGCTGCACTTGATCTTCTTATGATTATGAAACTTGGGTTCTCTAGGTATAGTTGGACTCTTCATTGACCTTTGAGCATACAAAAAAAACTTGTGATACATACATTCTATAAAGAGAAGCAAGAACAACTTTAAATCAATCCTTACCTCATTGGAATAAAAGGTCTATCAAAATATGGCATGGGTTGTGCTTTTGGTACTAGTTCCTTCCTCAACCTTCTTAGTTCTTCTTCTTCTGCCAACTACATTGGAGTAACATACAGGAGATCAGTGTTTAATAAAAGGAAGAATAAAAGCAAAGCAGGAACATCTGTGGATATTAACAGTGCACCTTCTGTTGTCTCTCCCTTTCCAATTTGTATTGCTCTATTAAGCTCAATTTTTCTTGCACCTGCATGATTCAACAATCATCAAAACCTGTTTCCATTTCCTACAATCCATATCTTCCTCCAAAAATGAAAGATAATTCAATTGAGATTTGACCAGTCTACAAATTTAGCTGTTAAAATTATCCCTAGGACCTTACAAAACAAGTCCTTGGGTAAAACCTAAGAAAACGATGCCACAATACAAGGCATACTAATAGGAAAGAACGTTTACAACAAGTATACAAAAGATAACTCAGATCAACTTGGCAAGTATACAAAAGATAACTCAATTGAGATTGCCTAGTGTATGATGAATTCAGCTGTTAAAATTGTCCCTGGGACTTTAAAATACAAGTACTTGGGCAAAACTAGCAAAAACAACGTCACAATACAAGACATAATATGAAAAAACATATACAACAATAATGAGAAAAAGAAAAACGGCTGAATGAGATGTGAAAGAGGCACCTGATGGTCAAACCCAGCACGATCTAATGCCCTCATATCACTGTGAAGCTTCAGGTCAACAGGCCTTGTGATATCTTTCACCGGAGGCTTAACCAAGCACTGAAATAGTATCACCAACCAAAAAGTGCCCAAGTAATTAGTTATAGCAATTGCAAGCATAACCACGTGATCAAATATGGCATTGGATTAATGAGTTTAAGTGTTTTGGAACACAAACAGTAGCACTGAAATAGTAGCGCCAAAGAATGCCTAGTAATCAACTATAGCATTTGTAAACATATAGACATGGGATCAAATATATCATTCGATTAAAGAGTTTTTTTAGTTTTGGAGCACAAAAAACATAATAGCACTGAAACAGTAGAACTAAAGAATGCCTAGTAATCAATTATAGTGATTGCATGGGATCAAATAAGTCATTAGATAAACAAGTTTGTGTTTTGGAGCACAAACATAGTAGCACCGAAATAGTAGCTCCAAAGAATGCTCTAGTAATCAACCATAGCAATTGCAAACATAACCACATGGGACAAAATATGTCATTGGATTAACGAGTTTTGGACCACAAACAATAAAACGTAGTGGTATGCAACAGAGAAAAAAAATGACTTTCAATCCATAACAAAACAAACTTTACCTCTGGTTCATCTGTTGTCCAAGGAAGACCCTGTGCAACAGGTATCCTTTGCTTCTCTTCTACTGCTGCCATCTCTTGTATCTTCTTTACAAATTCTTCTTCTTTTAACTTGCCCCTTTGCTGCAGTAGTATTCCATCAAAAATGTACTATCCAAAATGTTTGGAAAAAAAATTATAAAAAAAATGAACTTTAAAAATGACCAATCAATCAGTTGCCAGCAATTACCTCAGTTCTTAGCTTGAATGGCTTCTGGCTAGTGACTTTCTGCTGCTTCTTTTTCAACCTTCTTCTCCCAAAAGTACTTGATGATTCCAGGCTCTGAAATAAATCATTCAATTAAAATCAATACTCTGATTGATGAACATTATTCAAACCATTGACAATTCTGAACCTATTCTAATAAAAAAAACAACTTTTACTCAAGTCTTACATTTCTCCTGCTTCTTCGACCCCCAGTAGAAGTCCTGCTAGACACACTGCAAAACATAGAAAGTTAGCAAACATCAACACAACACTGAAATTAACACTAGAAAGGGATCAACGAAAATCAAACATGAATGCGTTTTGGATCTTAATTTATGTTCAAAACAACTTAATTAATAATTACAAAAACTAAATAGTCTACTCGTTGACAATTCAATTACAATTTACAATCAACCAGTAAGTTTACTGACTTTTACAAAAACTATTTGAGTCATACCAATGATGATTTTTAATCGGTTGATAATGTCAAATAAAACAAAACTTAGATGCAGTTTCTTAAGTACTCACTAATCTAGTTGGGGTCCTTCTCCAATTAGAAATGGTGTTTCACATCACTAATTTGTATAATAAAGTTTTGCATTGAAGTTATTACGACAAGTTAGCTAGTTGAAACTCCAATTCTAAAAACTAATAATAGTAAGTAATTGTATGTAAGTTTTGTTCATCAAAATAACATAAGAAAAAAGCAGATAAAAAGTTGTTTTTCTTTTCTCTCTCAAAAGTGAATCCAAACCTTGCACGGCTGATATCCCACGAAGACGAAACCAATGCCTCAGGATCCAAGCCGAGGTTTTGCAATGTGAGGACACAGTTTGGTGGGCAAAATGAAACCTCAGAATCATGTTGCTGCAACCCTGGCAGTGCCCATTTCCCCACCATCTTGTTATCATCCTTCTCTTGATATTTAGATCCCTCCTCCTCATCTTTTTCTTCTTTCTCGGTTTTGGGAATTGAGAGAAGCTTCTCAAATGCCTTCACCAAATGCATAACTTTCCCAGACCCACTTTGTGGAACACTCTTCCTCGATTCTTCCATCAACCTCTCCCTCCTACGCTTCACAACCAAACCATTCCCCAATAATGATTCTCCTTCTTTTTCTTCTTCAACAACCACATTCTCAGTTTCACTCCCAAAACCCCCTTCTTCAACAACACCATCATCGTTGTTCTTGAAGAACTCTTCCTGGGACTTCCTTAGGTTGTTATAAGCCACACAGACACACTTGTGGTTCTTGTTTGCATTTGCACCACTTGCTTTGCACTTGCAAGAGTCAGCAGCACCCGAACCCTCTTCTTCTTCCTTCTTCGTCTCTTTCTTCTTCTTTGCCACCAAGAACTTTCTCTGCCGAATCTTGTTCTGAGGGGAGAAGTACTTGACTTTATTATTAGGGTTCTTTGGTTTCACGAGAGGGGAAGAAGAAGAGGAACAAGAGGGTTTGGAAACAGGGCTTTGTTGTTGTTTGTTGGGGTCGAAATTCTCGAGGTTTTTGGATCGAGACTTACGTGGCGGCGTCGGTGATGATGCTACGGCGGCCATCGGAAAAGTGGGGGTGCTTCGATAGGAGAAAGAAAGAGAAAAAAGGTTTCAGTGATTGTGGTGGTTGTGCAATGAGAGAAAAGAAAAGGGGTTGAGAAACAGGACAGAAATTTGGAACGTTACTTCAGGCTCCCATTCGTAACGGCTATTTTTTTCCTGTGTCTTATTTTTCTATTTGCTTTTGTTTATTTAATTTTTTTCCCATATATTTTTTTGACCGTTGAATTTTGATAAACATAAACTGCCTCTTATAATTGGGATAGACTGTTGCAAATTGAATATTTATTATTTCGGATAAAAGATGGGGTTTTTTTTTTTTTCAAGCGTGAAAGGTTTTTGCATAACACCATCAAGAATGGCGAATCAAGATGACAAAATTCTCTGTACCAAAAAAAATAGATGACAAAATCCATATATCTTCACTTGAAGAGATATATATCTACGAGGAAAAAAGCTATTTGACGCATAAAATATGACGGAATTAGTATTAGGGTTTGTCTGTTCCTATTTTAATCATTTTCTAAGAAATGAGATTTTTTCTTTTTTGCAATAGTCTTAGAAATGAAATTCTTTTAAGGTAGGAATCATGAAAATCTATAAAATAATTTTGTTTATTATTTAATTTTTCTTTATATTTCTGGACAATTACTAACAATTTTGTGATATTATAATTAATTACTATGTAAAAGTTTGTTCTCACCTACAAAAATGGGAAATTTTTATTTTCATCATCAATTAATATTTTTAAAAATGTTTTACGTTTGAGAAATATTTTTATTTTCTTCTACCAATTATAGAAAATTTTTATTCTCATATTACTTCTCGATAGTGTTAAAACATTCGTTTTGCCAAATTTGACCTTTAGGAAAAATCTTTATTATTCATATAAAGTCATATGAGAAATATGGTAATGTTTAAGGACTAATCTTTATTTTCAGTATAAAAAAAAGGATTAATCTTTATTGCCTAAAAAAAGGACTACTCTTTATATTGCCTTGTAAACAAAAAGGACTAATCTTTATTCCCATGGACTAGTTAACAGAAACAGCCTGATAAAGTCTTGGACCAAGCTTAGAGTAGTTTTAATTGTTTGGGCTTATGTCTAATCGTTAGTCCATTTGATTATGGGCCGAAGTCCATAAATTTTTAGAAGATTGTTTTTTATAATAGAAGAATTCATGTATTCATTCAAGACTTTACTCTTAGTATAATAATAAAAATAGAATTTACTCTTACCCTAAATAATGGAAACATTTTAACATTTTATTGAAATTCAGATTAGAGAAAATTAATTGTGTCAATTTTGGTGCAACTTTTACATAGACACGGTATTTTGTTATAAAAAAAAACAATAAAAAAGACCTAATTTGACACAAAAACTGCATGTCTGTTATAAATGGCGATATTTTATCCAAGTAGTCATCATATTTTTGTTTAGATTGATTTTTTCAAAGAGTCAAAATTTGGACAAATCGGAAGGCAACTAAGGAATATAATACATTATTATTACTTTTTTGCTTAATATTATATTGTTTTGCTTTTTATTTTTTTAATTGATAGACATGTGAGAAATGCGTGATTTCCTTGAGACGTCAAGGACAATCTAAGGAATATATATTTTTTTCCCTTTCAATATAAAATTGAAATTGTTAAATATTTTCTCTTTTATAGCTTCAAATTTACTCTATATGTATTTATTTTCTAACTTCTGAAGCAAAGTCCATTCTTAGTTTTGAAGCTTGGGCAATCTGCTTTGATGAAAAAGCAGTATAATTATGGTGATTTGGTCAATGCATTAGCGCACACGAAAACCCAGCTCCCATTATCATTGTCAAGTGTCAATAATGATATTTTGAATTCCATCTTTAAAAAAACATTAATTTCTAATAATAATTAAAAATTATAGAGAAATTACGATGTTTTCATATCCGCACTAATTTTATAGAGAGAAAAAACCGTTGTTTCATAAATAAAAAAAAAAAAGAAAATCTAATTGTAATTTGTAATAACAACAACAAAAAATCTAATGAGGATATACTAAAATTTTGGAGAGAATTAATTTTGCCTAACTCAAATTAAATTAGTTGAATTTCAGTGTAATATTCAAATGTCAATGGACTTAACACCAAAAAATGTCAATGATCTTAAATTAAAAAAAAAAAAAAGGAAATGATGTTTTTCACTATAGTTTATTTTTTTGCTAAAATTCGTGAAACTTGGCATGTCTTTCTTTTTTTTTTTTTCATAACATAAAAAAGAAAACCAAATCCTTATTATATTCGAACTGCGAAGCACAATGACAAAATCCAACCATTAGAAACAAAGCTATGCAAGGGCCTTAGGCCCTCCTCCTCATTAATAAAGAAAAAAGAAAGGAAAGAAACAAGGGATGGAATACCAAAACTGAAATGAGACGATTACTTTTGGAAGCTTGTTTTCTGTGAATGTAACTATTAAATATATTTTTTTATCAAACAATTTTTAATTTATTATGCCTTATTTTGTAAGAAAATATACATGTACTTTATATTGTTAATCTAGACGTGAAGAGAAAAGTTAGAACTTAAATTGTGGCAGATCGTGGACTTTAAACACTACGAGCTGAGAAGTGAAATGTAGGATGAAAGACAAAATCAAGGGCGTTGAAAAATTGATTTAAACCATACTGAATCATTACCATGCGTGAATCCGACTTGAAATTATTTCCACTTTTAAGTGTCGAATTTATTGAATACTTGGAGGGAGGTTTGGTCGCCTGTAATAATCTTTAAAAAAATTATCACTTAATGTTCTAATATTAGTTATTAGTTTATGTTAATAGAGGAATTTGAAGTCACAATTTTTTCTCCTTTTTATAATACTAACTTCATCATCAAATCACCTTTATAATCCCTAGTGATCCGAAAGATACATGTGATCTAAAGAAAAAAAAATTACCTACCAAACCAGTAAATTAATTTTAAAGTATGCACATTAATTAAATTGTTAAGAAAAACATTTTAAATTTGACATATTTTATTCTGTTCAGTTTTATCTTAGGCTTCATGTCTAATTGAATTGCAAAAATATTAAATTTATATTATTTTCTTATTTCATCTTCAAATAAATTTGAAATCATTTTAATTTTTTGTTTATAATTTATACCAAGTTGTGATTTATAATGAGATATAATGTTTTTTGGTTATTTATCCAATGAGTGTTGTTTCTTAAATGAAAAATTAGGCAAGAGAAGAATTTATGAATGAGCTCAAGACTTTACTCTTAATCTAATTAATGAAATTTCATTTATGTTCAACCAAAAAATTAAAGTTTTTTTTTGTCTGACTCCAAAAAAAAATTAAAGAGTCATTCCTTGAAAAATACTACATAAAGCAAAAACTGAAATAATCAATTCAATCCAAACTTTAAAAAGAATTAGGTTAGATTAGTTCCAAATTAATATCTTTATCTAACCAATCTAAATTAACGTTATGGATTTTTTAAAGTTATTTTTTTTCTTCAAAGTCAATTCAAATTAATTTATAAACACCCTTGACGTAGACTACCTTTCGATTTTTTTTCTCTCCCTCCTCACTTAGTACTTAGTACCTTTTGTTTTTATTTTTGACGATCTATTAGTACCTTATACCTAAAGTTCTTATAGTCCTTTTATAATCCTTTGTATAATCCAAAATATTTACTTCAATCGCACATTATTTACATCTGATGCATATTTCTTCCATTCCCTTGCACGTGGTACAACTAATAGAATGTGGCCACGACGGGAATTTCTTAATTTATAACTTATATTCTCAATAGACAGAGAAAAGTTAGCTACAAATCTAAGCGTGAAACAAAAAAAAAGAAAGAAAAAAAATTAAAAAGAGACACACACACACACTGACACACATACATACATATATATATATATATATATATATATATATTAATTATGATCTTCCATTAAAATTACAATTAACCATGAATATATTATAGTGAGAGGTGATGACAATGCGCAGCTTCTAGTTTACTCGCTCACAGAATAAGGAATGGAGGCAAAACGCGTGGAACGCGCGAATAAGCTGTAATCTCCTCTCTACCAGTTGCGTTAGAAGGAAAACCATGAACTCATGGCCAATTGGTCATTTCTGTAAATTTCAGGGGTGTAATGAATATGCAAACTTGAACCGATTCAAATCAATTTAAATAATTTAGAATTGGTAATATTTGTATTTGAATCATACTCGAATCAATCAAACATAAACATATTAAATTTTTGGATTGGATAATGAGTTTTTATTCATTAATTTATATTAAATTAATATAATTATTCATATATGTAAATATATAATAATATATTTTTAAATTTTAAAGAAATCAAATAGTATTAATTATTAATTACATAGACTTATCTACTTGAATTGAATAATTATTAATATATCTTTAATCATTAGGATCAGAATGACAAATGTTTCATTGATTGAAGTCATTTTAGATGAGGTTTTACAAATATTTTGCATCTATTTATAAAGGATAGACTCCAGTTAATTTTATTAGAAAAAATATATGAAATTCATCCTTATTATACATATTGAATCTCTTTATCTTGAATATGATATGTTTAATTTTCTATCCATGTGGATAGATAGGAGTCACTAGAGTGAAGTGGGTGTGACAACATCACAATTTTTTTTAATAAAAATCTAACAAGAAACAATTGTATTTTATTCATTTAATAAAAAGAAATTAACTTATAAAAAATATATTAAAAAAATATTTTAACCCATTAATTCAATCCAATCTAAATAGTTTAGGAACAATTGATTTGGATTGAGTTTCATTTTTTTCTTAAAAAACTTAATGTCTCAAAATTCAATCCTAAATGACCTACTAATACTCTTACTAAATTCACTTCAAGTTCCAATTTTACCTGTTCCATAACCAAAAATTCAAAATTGATTTTTTAACGGCAAAAATTCAAATTTAAAACTTATTAATTCGACCCTTTGAATTTATTAAACTATTTTTATTGACTTTATCTGAAGATTTCTTCTCAATTAGAATATTTAAACCAATACCAGTGTATCTAGTGTATCTGTTATTTCATCATTTCAAGAAATTAAGTTAATGATTAAAATACTTCTCTAAAAAATGAATAGAAACAAGCAATTAACTTTAAAAAATAAATTGATACAAACATATATCAATTTGCCTCCGTTGAAAACTTATTTAAGAAATAACATGGCATATATAAAAGGGATATAATAGGTTTAGATCACTTTTTCAGTAAAAATAAAATAAAAAGGTTTAGATCGTTTTGTCAATTAAAATTAAATATCTATTTTCAAAAAGAAGTAATTTTTCTTAAAATGATCCAAATTGAACATGTGATATCATTCAGTAGTTATTATTGCATGCTACTTATGTGCATTTATTTTATTAGTAATATTTTTTTCTCTGACATGGATATTTAATTCAAGAAAAAAAAATGGAAAGGTTCTCAATACCGACAGCAAGCGTGTCCATTTTGGTAATAGCACGTTGGGAAGGTGGATTTTCGTTGCATATATATAACCTTTGTCACGCTCTTTCTTACACATAATAACACGCAATTTTCGTCTTTCTCTCTCCCTTAGTCAAAGGGATTCATCGTTCTTCTTTCCTGGTAAAGTTCTGACACTCCCATTTCCTGTTTTTGATGTGTCTCATGTCAAGTTTTTTGCTTTTTGTGGCATCACACATTCATGCCTTGAAAGTTTTGTTTTTGTTTGTGTGTGTTGGTGGTGTTTTGCTGATTATTAATATATATATATTTTTTTTTGTGATTGGTGGGTATGGTTCTGATTTGTATGAAAGTGAGACGGATCTGTGGCAATTTTCTCTTTCGTATGTTGTTTTGTTGTTCAATTTCGATGTTGTCGTGGGATTTGGGTGGTGGGTTTTTGTTGTCAACTTGTTTTGAAGCTAAATTGACTATGGATCTGCTTTTGTCTGAGTGGTCAAATTATAGTCATGCTGAAGGCTGAAGCTTTATCATCAAATCACCAACTTTTGCATGCTTGTGTTAGATCTGGTTTCTTATAAACTCCTATATCGTGTTTGTTTCATCAGTGTCATCACTTTCGTCTTTTATATAGATCTTTCACCCTCTTTTAATACGATTTCTTGTTTTCTATGTAAAATATTCAACATGATATTGATTCCAACATGTTGGGAATGCATACTTGTTTCTTCCCTGTTTTAACAATAGTAACATTTAGTTCAGTTGGCCATGATTGGCCAGGTCTTAGATCCTCAAAGCTAGGTTGAACAAAAGGATGGTGCTTGATATGATGTCTCATGTCTCAAAATGAAGTGAATTTACTACCATTTTAACCCAATGAAATTGCATGGAATATTGTAGAATTATTGGCCTATTCTCAATGTGCGTTATTTGTTAATGTATTATTTCTTTGAACTCATAAGCAGTTATGGTTACCTGTTTCCATGTTTTCCATGATGATAATTGTTGCAATTTGCAAAATCTAATCATGTCTATATAAGGCATCAAAGTGGCTTATGTTGCAAGCTTGTGTTCTTACTGATCTGTTTGAACCCTGATTTGGATAGGTTATTTAGAAAATCAAAATGGTGAAGATTTGCTGCATTGGTGCTGGATATGTGGGGGGTCCTACTATGGCAGTCATTGCACTTAAGTGCCCGTCCATTGAAGTTGCTGTTGTTGATATCTCTAAATCCCGCATTGCAGCCTGGAACAGTGACCAGCTTCCTATCTATGAACCTGGCCTTGATGGTGTTGTGAAGCAATGCCGTGGCAAGAACCTCTTCTTCAGCACTGATGTTGAAAAGCATGTCTTTGAGGCTGACATAGTGTTTGTCTCTGTCAACACCCCAACCAAAACTCAGGGTCTTGGAGCTGGCAAAGCAGCAGATTTGACATATTGGGAGAGCGCAGCTCGCATGATTGCTGATGTTTCGAAGTCTGACAAGATCGTGGTGGAGAAATCCACAGTCCCGGTCAAAACTGCTGAAGCCATAGAAAAGATTCTGACCCACAATAGCAAGGGAATCAAATTCCAGATTCTATCGAACCCTGAATTCCTTGCTGAGGGAACTGCAATCAAAGATCTCTTTAACCCAGACCGTGTTCTTATTGGAGGCAGGGAAACCCCAGAGGGCCAAAAAGCTATTCAAGCATTGAAGGATGTTTATGCTCAATGGGTCCCCGAAGAAAGAATACTGACCACAAATCTCTGGTCGGCAGAACTGTCTAAGCTTGCTGCTAATGCCTTCTTAGCTCAAAGGATTTCATCTGTCAATGCCATGTCAGCACTTTGTGAGGCTACCGGCGCAAACGTTCAACAGGTGTCCTATTCTGTTGGTACAGACTCAAGGATTGGACCCAAGTTTCTCAATGCCAGTGTTGGTTTTGGTGGATCCTGCTTCCAGAAGGATATCTTGAACCTTGTTTATATCTGTGAGTGCAATGGCCTTCCAGAGGTGGCTGAGTACTGGAAACAAGTGATCAAGATCAATGATTATCAGAAGAGCCGATTTGTCAACCGTGTTGTTGCATCAATGTTCAACACAGTTTCAAACAAAAAGATTGCTATTCTGGGATTTGCCTTCAAGAAAGACACTGGTGACACAAGGGAGACTCCTGCCATTGATGTATGCCAGGGGCTACTAGGTGATAAGGCCAACCTGAGCATATATGACCCGCAAGTAACCGAGGACCAAATCCAGAGGGATCTATCTATGAACAAGTTTGATTGGGATCATCCTATCCACCTGCAGCCCACAAGTCCTACTACTGTGAAGAAGGTCAGTGTTGTTTGGGATGCCTATGAAGCAACAAAGGATGCACATGGCCTTTGCATTCTAACCGAGTGGGATGAGTTCAAGTCTCTTGATTACCAGAAGATATTTGACAACATGCAAAAACCAGCATTTGTTTTTGATGGCAGAAACATTGTGGATGCCGATAAGTTGCGTGAGATTGGCTTCATAGTTTACTCAATTGGTAAGCCACTGGACCCATGGCTCAAAGACATGCCTGCTGTGGCATAAAAATAGATCATTGATCAAGTACACTGCAATATCAGTTAAGTGTTGAGGCAGTCAGTTTGATTCTTTATTATTTTTTGTAAGAGTTTTTCTTTTCCTCTTTAACTTTCTCATAAATAGTTGACATAAATGGGGTATAAATTGTGGGAACTGGGGGAGGGTTTATGTTCTATGTTGTTTTGTACTCCAATCTGTTATGAATGTACTAGGGAAACTTGTTTTGTTTGATTAATCTTCTCTTAATATCATAATGGTGAAAGTTTTGTAATTTTGAGACAAACATTTGAGCCTGATGCTTCAAAGGAAAACGAGGGTGGCAAGAAGGGCGTAAAAAGAAAATAAGTTTCTACTTTTAAATAAATTTTAATCGATTAAAATTTTTAAACTGAATAAATAATCATTACACATTTAATTCTGAACTTAAAATACAAGTTTACTTTGACAAAAGCTACATATTTCCTCTATTTAAGTGTCTTGAAGATGCCTTTATAGAAAGGACATTTGAAGCAGAGCCCTTAGGCTCAAATAGACATGGTAACGGGGGCGGTCGGAGACGGTTTTTGCTTATACCATCCCCACCCCCGTCCCTCAAAACCATTCCCGTCCCTGTCCCTGAAAATCGACGGGGCTGAAAAAAGTGCCCCCGCCCCCGACCCGGGTCGATTTTTTCCGCCCCTGTCTCGCATCCAAATACTTAAAAATTGCTATTAAAAATTTAATTTTAAACAACAATCATAGCATAAAATTTGATGTCACTAAGTTTCAAATGTATGTAATTATAATAAAATTTTAACATTAGATGTTCATTGCTGGAAAATAAAATTAAAAACTGTACGGTGCGTGACAGCAGTGTGTGATGTCGATGCATGACGGCGGTGTGTGACGACGGTGCACAACGGCGGTGTGTGAGTGAGTGGTAAGAGAGAGAAGCTACGAGAACGTCCGAACTACAACTGAGAAGAGAATGAGGGACTTAGAGGGTTAGGTTTTTAGATTTCCTATTTTCCTTCTTATATATATATATATATATATATATATATATATATAAGGATATTTTTATAATTTAGTAGGGCAGGGGAGGGAGCGGGGCGGATATTATCAATACCAAATCCACCCCCGCCCCCCGATTTTATAATGCGGGGAAAAATCAAACCCAAATCAAAACCGGTAAACTTGATTTTTACTCGTTGACATCGGGACGGGTTGGGACAAGCGTCCACCGATGCGGATGAAGTTGCTATGCCTAAACTCAAAGCATTTGTTTTCTATTTGAGTTGAAATTTTAGCATCCTAATTCCTACCCAATTACCAACAATTTGGCTTACACCTGCATTTTTTAGTCAACTCAGCTTTCATTTAATATATTTGCACTGGTCATATATTTATTGAAATTCCTAATTAATAGGATCACAGGTGACATAATTTGGTTTGGTAAGCATTAAAATGTAATCGATTCTATGAATCAATCAAATTAAATGTTTCTTATATTTTCTAATTGAGGATTTAGCTATTTAAACTTCAAAAAGAAAAATTATTCGAGTACAGTGAATGGGATTTACTATATTCTTGTACTAGTTTAAATAACAATATCCCTAATTAATAGGATCGCAGGTCACATGTAATTTGTTTCCAGTACAATCGATTCTATGAATCAATAAAAGTAAGAAAAAAAATTATATTTTCAACTAAAGGATTTTGTTAGTTTAAACTTTTATTACTATTTATAAAATTCAAATGAAAGTGGTATTACAAAACCTAATTTGTTATGTTTTTTTTGTGTTTTGTTTTTTTAGACTAAAATACTCATAATTAAAAGAGAGGTTATAATGACAAGCAATAGGATAGAGAGAGAGATGTGTATTGATGAGAATGATAATTTTGAAAAAAAAATTATAAATTTAAGATTGTTATTTAAATTAATCATGTTTTTTAAATTTCGATTTCAAAGAATTAACTAATTGGATTTATGAATAAAATTGGATGGAGTACCAAAAAGATAACTAGGCTATAGTGTGATTATAAAGCTCTATATAATATTATTTTTGTTTTATTTTTCATAATCAATGAGTGCTAGAATCTTGCAATAGAACCCATGATCACAACTAGATTAGCACCCTTGACCCTATTGGTCATCTGCAGCACACCAATAACTATTTTCAATAATAAAAAGAAAAACAGAGGAAGTCACTACAAAAGCATTGAGGGCATAAAATATACATAAGATAATTATGTTATTTTATTATTAGTTACATTTAGAAGAAATAAAAAGATACTTGATGTGATTACGATTAGGGGTTTTACTATTGATTGGTGAGTGGAGAAATCAGAAATCATTGTTAGGAGGAAATAATTTATCTGAGTCTTAACATGTTTTTCGGAAATTTTTAAAAATCTCAATGATCATATTCATTTATAATCATATGCACCAAAAAAAATTCATGCAATTATTTTTAATATGATTTTTTGGTCTTCTATTAAACATAAATGTGAAAAAAAACAAATAAATCATCAGCAGGCGTGTAAATTAATTAACACAATTATTTTAGTTTAATGTCTCGAATATTTCATAATAGTTCTTGGGTATCATGCAATATGTTCCCATCATCTAGCAGGGTGTAAATGTAGTACGAACGAAGCATCCACCACCGTGTGTTACCTTGTTCTCTCTTCTCTTCTCCACCATCTTCTTGATTCAATAATCTCCATGCCATTGAAACCCACCCACATAGCCATCCATGGAATACAGCAATTGGGCTGAATCGCTTGAAACCGAAACCCCACTTCCCTCTTTCCCACAACTCTCATCATCATATCCTCCTACCTATTACCCCTCTTACCCTCAAAACCCTAACCCCTCTTCTTCTTCTTCTTCTTCTTCTCTTCCCATCAACCCTCCCGGGGTTGATCCCCAAACCCCATTGAACCCTATTAGCTATGCGGCTCATGAACCCGTTCCCGCTTTGATCTACGCTCAGGAACATGTTGGGGCTAATTCATCTTCTGGGTATTGCTTGGACCTGAATTGGGCTGCCAGAGATGCTGTTAGGCAATTTGGTACTGACCCTACTCTCTATGCTCCTGTAAGTCGGTCTTTCTTTTTATGTTTTCGGACAAAGTTTCGATTTTTCTTTACAGTGATTATGATTGAGGAAAAGGGTTTGGAATTACATAACTTGTGGCCATGAGTTTGATTCTTATTATGTATAGGGTAGAGCTCATAACCGTGTTTGTGAAATTGGTCCCCTTGGCAATTCCTGCTGTCCTGTTTACAAGGTTTTAAATTGCAGTTGCGATTGTGGTTTCGTCGCCATTGCAATCATTGATATTGTGGGAAATTGTGGACAAATACTGCCACCATTGTGGTTGTGTTAAGGTGGCGGAGACCCCAAAATCCTTGACAATACTGTCAAAATTGCGGTGGCAGACTGTTTTTGTAAGACTTTGCTTGTATATTAAAAGTAGGTGAAAATCAAGATTGAAATGATCAGGTTCTTGTCTAGTGGCAGCTAGTTGAAGTGTTGTGGAAAATTCATAGGTTGTTAGTGATAATTACTTTGCGTTGCTCATATTGTGTGCCTAATGAAAATGGTGTATGGCTCTGTGTTGCTTTTTATTTTGTTTGGAGTTAGGGTGGGAGAATCCATATGGAATTCTGTGGATACAATATTCCAATTGATAGGAACCTGGTTTAACGATTTTATTGAGTTATTCTGTTTTAGAAAGCTATGTTACTATGAATTTTATTTGGCAATTCATTGTGCTTCTTTTGTGTCACTGACCAGTATTATTTTCAGTTTGCCATTGAAAAGTTTTACCTGAATAAGCTCAATAAGGTAAAGGAAATGAAAATGAAAGTGAACAAGTTTCGACCAGTACTTGGATTGGAGTAGTAACTTGTGACATTGGCAAACCATTATGCCTATGCTATTATTAGAAGCATTATGGTAAAAGTTTATTATGTGCATTATCTTTTTTAAATTATAATCTCAGTAATTTCCTCTACATCCATCATGTATTTGAAATCTGATTGGTAAACACTACACAGTGCTTACAACTGCTAAAAACATCCTTGACTGGACTCTGGGTTTTGATTGTATCAGTTGTTTTTAAGACTGTTTGATTGAGGATTTTAATAGTATATTGAATTTCATATAATGGTTGAATGCATGTCCGTATGCTCCAGTCATCTTTTTTGTTTTAACTGCATTGTGTAATATCTTGAGTTGGAAATATATCCATACAACCTTGCAGGGCATCTCTTTGCCATCCAATGGCTCAGAACAGTTGGCTATGGCAAATCCTAGTAGCTCTCTGTGGTGGACAAATACCAGTACTCTACCTCATGTCAATGGAATACTGAAGAAAAACCAAAAGAAAGCTAAAACTAAGGTTGTGCATCCTGCATTTTGTGAAGTTTGCAAGATAGAATGCACCAGCAAGGAAGTTTTGGACCAGCATAAATTAGGAAAGAAGCACAAGAAGAACGTGGAGAAATTAAGGGAATCATTGACATCTACCCAAGTTCAACCATCTTTGTCATCTAAGCCTTTAATAGGACCCCAATTACCGGATGCTAAGAGCAAGTCCACAAGTGGGAATAAGAGTAAGAGAAAAAAAGTTGAAACTGCAGAGGATTTGGAGAAAAAGAAAATGAAAGTTCTCGAGGGTGGGGCAGCAGCTTCAGCAGTTAAGATATGTGCTATATGTAACGTGGTGTGTAATAGTGAGACAGTTTATAACTATCATCTTGCAGGACAAAAGCATGCTGCTATGCTGAAGAAAGCATCGGGTCATATGCAATCCAGTGCCAGATGAATTTTCCCCTTTTGTTTAGGAACATCACTTGTTTTAGCACCTCCAATCTGCATTTGAATAGAATATCATCCATTGCTTAATTATTAGTTTCAATATGAAAATGGGCAGAGTATATATACATTTCTGCATTGTTGTAGCAGTCGAGATGCATCACACCTTCGTTTATGCAAGTACAAAATCTTGCAATGCCAACAGTTTTTCCTTTTTTTTTCTCTTTTTCTTTTGGACTATTAGTGATAACTACCAAATGATCAAAAATATTTATTTTTCTGGGAAAATTTTGATTTTAAAACAATTACCCGACTTATTCTCTTCATCTTATACTTTCGTTATTCACCAGTTTTAGGCGCATTTCTGTTAGTTTTCCCCAATTGATTTTACGTTTGTCATCTGATCTGATTATATACATTTTGAGTGAAGCTAGGTGATAAGTGCCATATTTAAGTTAAAATCATGTTTTAAATGATGGCACTTATCTTTTGATTCCATTTAACTTTGCTTATAAACTTGCCTAAATCTAGTTAAAATATGCTTAGTACTTAAATAAAAGTTGTTTTGGAAGATTAATCCAATCATGTCTTGTATTTTGATAGATTTCGTGGATTTCCGAAGCTTCCGAATAAGCAAAGCAAGCAAAGAAGGCCTATATAGCAAGTATGGGAGGTGTAACAAGCAAACCAGGCCCAGAATCCATCAAGGCCTAAAGCTTTCTTCAGAATTAAGAATTTAACTCGCCCAGGAGACCAACCATAGTGTCTTTTGCTTGCCCAGGCGAGCTACAAGTACCAAGAAGATATGTTAAGCTGGCCCAGGCGACCAAAACATGAAGAAAATGGTGTCTTGGGCGAGTGAAGCTGGCAGGAGGCAGATTCCTATAAATAGGCCACGAAATTGGAGAGAAATGCATGATTTTTTTATTCCTTTTCTTGCTTAGGCTTGTTCCTTAGCTTAGGAAGGTTAAATAGTAGTATTAGGTAGGTTAAGAAAGTAAGAGAAGTGAGGATTTTTGTGGAGACTCTGCCGGAGAGAAGCGGTGATGGGACCCTTCATCAATTCTTCTTTTGAGGAGGTTCTCTCCATGCTTGGCTAGCTTCTCTGTAGATTGGATGTAATCTTCTTAACCCTATGCATCTCTTTTAATATTTATTTATACATTAATCGTTTCTATTCCTTGTTGGTAATTTCATTCTATGTTTAATGTTTGATTCTACTTGATCACTAGTTTCATGAATTTAATCCTAAGTGAAACTGGAAAGTAATCTTAGGGTTTGAACCAAATGATTTTACTCATTACGTTACGTTGCTAGGAATAGGGCATAACGTTCTGATTGTATAAAGCACGCAATTATAATTCTTAATGCTGGGGTATTTACTTCATATGTGAGGAATCGATATTCGGTAGATATTCTTAGAACTTGAATGCGAGGGATCGATTCAAGGTAAAAATAGTGTGCATCAATAAGGATAGATGATGATTTATGCATGGTAATATTAATTGGATATAAAAGAATAAGAATGATGAAATTCAATCCCACTTTCTCATAGATATATTTCATTTACCAAAAGTTAGTAATTTTACGTTACTTGCACCACTAAATGAAATTTCGCTCAACCTACTTGTACATAACTATTGAATTGTTTAATTCTATTTTGATTAACTGAGTAAGCTCAAGTCCCTGTGGAGGCGATCTTATAAATTTTGAAACTTACAACGACAAATCGGTGCGTTTGCCGAAAATACCTAACAAGTTTCTGAATCAAAGGCTCCCATGGTACTACACAGCTCCATGAAGGTGAACAAATGAGTGTATGAATCTTCATGTTCTAGGAGAACGGAAAAGCTAAGACTTTTATTAGGTTGGGATTGAAGCCATACAAAAACAAGTTTTACGGTGTTCTGATCCAATACAAAACAAGTTTCAAGATATTTACCTGTTGATTCTTTTCAAAACATGACATATCAGTTAAGTCCCAAAAAGATTTATACAACCATGTTTAATAAAACAAAAAGTATTTAACATGTGTATTTTCAAAAAGAGAGAAACCTCTGTGTGCAAGCAAAAAGAAGCAAACAAAGTACTGAATTAAAACTACAAAGCAGTAAAGAAATTTAAAAAGAATGTCACTGATTTTTGAAGATCATGGCTGAGAAGCTTCATGTCCTCCATTTAGATAATCAATAGGATCTGCCACGTTCTTCTTCTTCACCTGCTTTTCTTAACAAAATGGACCTATATCCAAGTTCTTAACAAAACAGATGATACTTTCAAAAAGATAAGATATAAACTTAAGATACAAAATAAAATAAATAAAGACAAAATTTTAAAACACTAGGTTGCCTCCCAGGAGCGCTTCTTTAACGTCGTATTAGTTGGACGCCTATGTTATGGCTTTGGCTCCCAGCAATTGGACAATATGGATGAGCCCTTGGATTTTGTATTTTCCTCCAATATTTTCACCAGTTTCTTTTCTTTTGGACCTATATTGCTTATAACTGATTTCTTTAAATTCCCTGCAAGGAAAGCATTGTTAGCATACAGAGGTATTGCGTTTACCTTTATTTGTGATTCTTAATTTTTCACTTCCTCTAACAATTCCTCAAAGATAAGCTGTTGGTAAGGAATTTTCTTGAAAGCATCTGATTGTTGTAGATAGTCTAAATTATCTTCTTCTTCAGATTTACTCATCTCCTCTAATGCTTCGGTTAATGTTTTATCTGAATAATTTTTTCCTTGAACCAACTTCTTGGAGTCAGAATTTCCTCCATTCAAGACATCCACTCTAAAACATCATCTTGGTTCTATTGGATTATCATGTGTTTTTGCTGAAGAGGGTCCACTTCTGTTTTCAGACACTTGTTTTGTAAGTTGTCTAACCTGAACTTCAAGATTTTTGATGGAAGCCTCGGTGTTCTTTTGATTTGAAATGGTCATTTGCATAAATTGAGTCAGAGTATCTTCCATTTTTTATATTCTATCAGGCTGAGCTTCTTCTTGTTGTTGTAGTGGAACCTTATTTGAAGAACCTACATAAGAGTTGTTAGAAGGACCTGCATAAGAAGAGTTAGTGGGACCATAATATGCATTTTCATATTTCTGCTTCCAGCCATAAGAACTTAGACCATCTTTGTAGCCTTGGTAATGTCCTTGGAAGTTCTGTTGAGGTCTAGTCTGATTTTGCATATAATAAGCCTCTTCTTCTTGATGATAATCATGAGGTGCTAGCTGAATTTGTTGAGGAAGTTGACCTATTTGTTTGGTCAAGGCCTCTATTTGCTGAGTCAAGAGCTTATTCTGAGCTAGAATTGCATTTTGAGTATCCAACTCTATTATACCTTTTCTTTGCATCGGAGATCTATCATGGTGAGATTGGTAATCACTGGCTGCTATGGAGTCAATGATTATAATTTCTTCCTCTGAGCTCTTTGACATCATGGTACCTCCAGCTGAGGCATCAAGAATCATCTTTGTTTGAGGTCTCAAACCACTGTAGAAAATGTGTAGCTGTGCAATATCATCAAAGTTATGGTTTGGACACTTACGCAGTAAAGATTTGAATCTCTCCCATGTTTCACATAGAGGTTCATTAAACCTTTGGGAAAAAATAGCAATTGCTGATTTTGCATTTATGAATCTAGATGGAGAAAAGAATCTGGCAATAAATTTTTCCTCTACTTCTTCCCAAGTGCTAAGACTTTTATTAGGTTGGGATTGAAGTCATACCTTTGCCTTACCTGTCAAGGAGAACGGAAAAGCTCTGAGATAGACAGCTTCAATATCTGCATCAGAGGCTCCCATGGTATTACACAACTCCATGAAGGTGGACAAATGAGTGTATGGATCTTCATGTTCTAGTCCGAAAAAAGGATGTGATCCAATTAGACTAAGCAATGCGAGCTTCAATTCTACAACCTTTTTACTGAAAGGAGGAATGACTATGTTGTTGTAATGCTTTGGTCCTTGTTGATACGCATAGTCACCCAGAGTCCTCCTTTGTGGTCTATTTTCCTCTCTCCCTCTATCAGCCATATTTAGAGGTGGCTTTACTAGTAAAGGAGAATCAAAATAGAAGAAGATTTACTCGGTAGCTTTTTGACTGTTTGTTTTCCTTTTGGTAATTTCTAAATTTTAATAACAATGTATTTGCAAGAAATTTACCTCAAAAAGGAAAACGAACAAACTTGCAATAATTTGTAAGTACCAAGGTTAGGGAAAGTAAAAATAAAACACAAGAGAATTTATACAAAATTAAAAATAATAGAAGCAAAGATAAAGTCATATTCAACTGAGAAATTAAATTTGAAAGAACTGAGTGAGCGACTCAAGTCCCCGGTAACGGCGCCAGAAACTTGTTAGGTATTTTCGGTAAGCGCACCGATTTGTCGTTGTAAGTTTCAAAATTTATAAGATCGTCTCCATAGGGACTTGAGCTTACTCAGTTAATCCAAATAGAATTAAACAGTTCAATAGTTATGTACAAGTAGGTTGAGCGGAATTTCATTTAGTGGTGCAAGTAACGTAAAATTACTAATTTTTAGTAAATGAAATATATCTATGAGAAAGTGGGATTCGATTTCATCATTCTTATCCTTTTATATCCAATTAATATTACCATGCATAAATCATCATCTATCCTTATTGATGCACACTATTTTTACCTTGAATCGATCCCTCGCATTCAAGTTCTAAGAATATCTACCGAATATCGATTCCTCACATATGAAGTAAATACCCCAGCATTAAGAATTATAATCGCGTGCTTTATGCAATTAGAATGTTATGCCCTATTCCTAGCAACGTAACGTAATGAGTAAAATCATTCGGTTCAAACCCTAAGATTACTTTCCAGTCTCACTTAGGATTAAATTTATGAAACTAGTGATCAAGTAGAATCAAGCATTAAGCATAGAATGAAATTACCAACAAGAAATAGAAACAATTGATGTGTAAATAAATATTAAAAGAGATGCATAGGGTTAAGAAGATTACATCCAATCCACATAGAAACTAGCCAAGCATGGAGAGAACCTCCTCAAGAGAAGAATTGATGAAGGGCCCCATCACCGCTTCTCTCCGGCAGAGTCTCCACACAAATCCTCACTTCTCTTATTTTCTTAACCTACCTAATACTACTATTTAACCTTCCTAAGCTAAGGAACAAGCCTAAGCAAGAAAAGGAATAAAAAAATCATGCATTTCTCTCTAATTTCGTGGCCTATTTATAGGAATCTGTCTCTTGCCAGCTTCACTCGCCCAGGACACCATTTTCTTCATGTTTTGGTCGCCTGGGCGAGCTTAACATATCTTCTTGGTACTTGTAGCTCGCCTGGGTGAGCAAAATACACTATGGTTGGTTGCCTAGGCGAGTTAAAGTCTTAATTCTAAAGAAAGCTTTGGGCCTTGATAGATTCTGGGCCTGATTTTCTTGTTACACCTCCTATACTTGCTATATAAGCCTTCTTTGCTTGCTTTGCTTATTCGAAAGCTTCGGAAATCCACAGAATCTATCAAAATACAAGATATGATTGGATTAATCTTCCAAAACAACTTTTATTTAAGTACTAAGCATATTTTAACTAGGTTTAGGCAAGTTTATAAGCAAAGTTAAATGGAATCAAAAGATAAGTGTCATCATTTAAAACATGATTTTAACTGAAATATGACACTTATCACCAAGGTAGGGTATTCTTTGGATGGGATTTAAGAATTAATTGCTTGAGGTAAGCTATACTACTAGTCAAACTGATGAAACCCCGAATATTTCAAAGCTCCACACTTGTTTGTACCAATAGAGCACACCAAAATTCAAATCTCTATACATACTATGACCAAACGAAAGAAAAAGAAATGGAACTCAAACCAAAGCGTAGGGTAAGAAAAATACAAGGAAGAAGCAGAGCAGAAATGTGATCTTAGCAATAGCGCCATTGGCCACATGGAAAATTATTGGATCATGTCAGGGTTTGGCCCTTAAGATACAAGCTTTTTCTTCCTCGGTTCTGCAGTCACGCATACGACATTTCAAAAAGTTAGACACCAACTTCCCCACCATTATGATTGTTTATGATCTTTATAATATCTGTACATACCCTAGGAATCTTCAATTTTTTTTGAAAAGGGAAGAGAAAGGAAAATATTGTGAGTTCGAATTTCTTTCGGTAGGGATGGATTCATAAATGTATTAAAGGGGAGAACAAAGTTTTTCTTAGAACATCTTTTACGTTTGTTGTTTAACAAATTATTTATTTTAAAATGCAAGCTAATTAATAATTAACATTGACCTTTCAAAAAGAGTAAAAAATCTGTATCATTGGAGTACAAATGTGTATGAATAATTTAACTATAATGTGATATTATGTGATTGATTAATATAGGATTTAAAAAACAGAGTGCTTGCTTAAATTGTATTTATTAGAGATGTTTTACACAATTATTTAAATATATAACTTCTAACAAATAATAAATTTAACAAAAATATTTATTATTAATTTTATGTGTATAACTAGATATATAATCTATTATTAGAAGAAAATTAAGTAAATATCAATTTAAAAACTTATTTTTCTTATATATCTTTCTTTATTAGTATTTTTTAATTTTAATTTATCTTCATATATACATAAAAATCCTAAGAGAGAAAAACTAAAATTAAAATTTTTAATTTTATGTTGGAGAAGGAGACTGATGCAAGAGCTTCTTAGAAGGGATGATGCAAAAGATTTTCTTTTTAATTTTAGTCAAGGCCTCTGTTTGTGTCCCTTTGGATTTATCCTTTTTTTGTTATTTCTAATAAAAACTAATAAATTATTAGTGGTGGGATATCTTGCACGAAATAATTGTAATTGGGTGGTGGTGTGCAACGGAGGAGAGATTTTGTCGATCTCCGTAGCGAAGGAGAGATAAACAACCGAATGAAGGAGAGAACAGAGAAGAAGTGGATGTTAGAATAAACTAACAGCTAAAACACAAACATATTTTTATTATTTTATAATAAGTTGAAATCTTTTTTGGAAAGAAGAAAAAATTTAACTAAAAATCAATGTTATCAAAACCGGTTCGATCATTGAACCGGTCGAGGTAGTGGGTCACTGAGTCAATGGTTCAACCGGTGGGTCAGTAATTGAACCGGTTTGACCCGGTCTATATTAAAAATTCAAATTATATATAAGTATATAAATAAAACTAACATTATTTGATTAAAAAAAATCATTCATACTTCAACATCCAAATTCCAAAATAACAATTGAAATATTAAAGTTGATACCACAAGTCCACAAATATTAATAAGTCTTGAAATATTAAAGTTAATACCACAAGTCTACAAATATTAATAAGTCTTGAAATGGAAACACAAATATTAAAGCTAATAGCCTAATACCACAAGTCCACAAATATTAATAAGTCTTGAAATGAAAACACAAATAGCATCAAGCCATCAACATGACAACATCGACAAATCATAATTTATATCCAAGGAGCCAATGTAGGGTCAAGTTCAAGTAACCCTTCTTCATTAAAAGAATGAGGCCCTTCACCAATATTGCTTTCATTTGGATTAACATCTTCCATGGTGTTGTCGGGTAGTTGTGGCACTGGCACATCATCATCCTCATCTTCATCCATATTTAATTAATCTATGGCAACATCGTTATAGATTCAAATTAGCAATTAACATAAGTACGTAACATAAGTATTACCTAATAAATACTAATGTTATTAAGAAAGAATACAAATATCATCTAATGTTGGTTGGATGGACATATTTGCAAGATCATTACGTAAAGCTTCCAACTCTTCACGAGTTAAGAATGGTGGTGACTCCTCCAACACCCAATCAGAATGGTCATCAAGGGTTTCCAAATTGATTGGTCATAATTTTGTTGCCTTAGGCGATTCCTAAATAAATTGATCAAAATGCTCATATATCAACAATTAAAAATCAACCAAAATAGGTAAACAATCATAGTTTAATCAGTATAATGATACCTTTGTTGTAACCTCAAGTTATAACGACCATAAACAAAGTCATTAAGCTTTTGATGCTCTAGCCTAGTCCTTTTTTTTGAATGGATGTGCTCAAATACACTCCAATTTCTTTCACAACCCGAAGCACTACAAGTTTGGCTTAAAACACGAATAGCCAATTTTTGCAACTCTGAAACACTACATCCATAACAATCCCATCATTGATCTAAAATAAAACATATAAATAAATAAATCAAATATATGTAATGAATATATATAGGAAGCTAAAATAAATCACAAACCAATAATGTATATAAGAGTATGGAACACTAAATTTACCTGGCATGACTGTGTTTCGTTCACGTATTGCAGCTCGTCTTGCAAAATCTCCTTCAGAATTTTTATATATCCTCATGCCTTCATTTAACTTATCTTGCAACTCAAGATCTCCATGTGTATACCTATCAATGAGTTCCAAAATGCCAGATTGTGTGTTTCTATGCTTATCAAATTCTTCAGCATTGAATCTACAAGCTGGATTTAACCAATAACCAGCTACATGTAGATCTTTGCGAAGCTGTGAATCCCAACGTCTATCAAGGACCTCCAAATAAGGCTCTACTTTCCTCCTATTTCTCTTAAACCTCCTAACCATCTCCTCTCTGGCCTTATACATAGCCTGGTAAAGAAAACCTATGGCAGGTTTATCTTCACTGTCAACAATACGTAACACACGAACTAATGGCTCTGTAAGCTTCACAATATCAGCACACCCTTTCAAAAAACCAGAGTCCAAGATTTGTTCCACAAATCTTTTAGCCTTTGAGTCTTTGGCATAAGTTGAGGTTGTCCAGTCCCTAGATGTCACCATAGCCCTTAAAGAATCCTTCTGGGCCAATATGCTTTGCAAGGCAATAAAATTAGTTGCAAACCGAGTTGAAGCTGGACGGAGTATATCTCTTCCACCTGTATGCTGTCTCATCAAGAATAATGCATAACAATGATTATATATGTACTTAGTAATTTTGGAGGCATGTGAAACAATGTTGCTCACTTCCTCAAATTTACCAAAGTCCTGCAACATCAAATTGATGCAATGAGCAGCACAAGGAGACCAATATAATTTAGGAAATTCTTTTTCTAATAACTTACCAGCAGCAACATAATTTGCAGCATTATCAGTCACAATGTGAAAACATTTTCTGCTCCAACAAATAGCACCATCTCCTTGAAAAGCTTGAACAACATTTCAATAGTTTTAGAAGCATAGGAAGTATTAACTGACCTTAAGAAAATAGTTCCTTTAGGACAATAAACAAGAAAATTAATGAGAGTTCTCCTAGAGCGGTTAGTCCATCCATCAGCCATCAGCGTACATCCAGTTTCCTTCCAAATTTCTTTGTAACTATCAACAAGCTTTTTCACTTCATCAACCCACATATATAACAAAGGACCACAGATTCTATAAAAATTTGGGCCTTTATACCCTGGACTCATGCTGCTAATAGCATCAATCATAGGTTGATAATATGCTGAGTTAACTGCATTAAATGGCACTGAAGCATCAATCATCCATTTTGCAATGGCTTTGTCACACTTTTCTACAATTTTCTTATTTTGCAAGACACTTTTCAAGCTAGGTTGAGATCCAGGAGTTGTTCTAGGCATGAAATAATCATTTACATGATGAATGTTTTTCCCTTTTTGAGACTTGGAAGAAGCTGATTTTGAAGTTCCATATTGCACAGGGTCTTCATCCATTGTAAATGTATCACTATCAATTGATTGTTCCTGCACTTTTCTTTTCTTGTTTGTTTCAATCTGTTCAAGTAATAGCTTCATTTGATGTTAGACATCAGCAGGAACCTTCTTGCAAGCCTTTATTTGGTCCTTTAGTCCAGCTAAGTGAGCCTTAAACCTATTAATACCACCTCCCTTAACTCATTTATCACAATAAATACACATGATTGTCAATTTCGAACCACCCTCATTAATTTGTTTACAATGTCCCCAAGCTGGATCAACTTTCCCTCTAACATTCTGAGAAGTATTTGGAGTAGACGCTTCTTGAGATGATGGGACTTCAGTCTCTTCCATCTTGAGGTCTAAATGCAAAAACATGAAATGAAAATTAATTAATTAACCAATTAACTCAAATTAAGCAGTGAGTAATAATAAATACCCCAACCCTTTATTAAATAATCCTTTTCAGTTTTCACTTTTCACAAACTAACCCTTCATTTTGCCCTGCAGTCCCACTAACATTTTTATTCCAAAACATAATAAAAAGAAGCAGGATTGTGTAAATTTCCCCCCTGATCCAGTTGGTTATTCATCTTACAAGATAGCCCTGCAGTCCTACACTCCTACTACATTAAATCAATGTAAAACCTATACACACACCACACACATTAAGGGTACTCAGTACTCACTGCTTAATTTGCTTTGAACTTTGAAAACAAACAATGGCAATGGGTAAGGTTCCTCTTTCAGCAAAATAACAAATTAATGAGGACAACAAAGTTCCTGAATTCCATGTCATATTTTTAGTATATAACATAACATTTGTAAGCATTGGATGCTCAATCATGGAAAGCAATTATGTCTTCAAGGAAATTTATCTAAGCAATAAACAAAACATCTCTGCAACAAGGAACTAGAACATAAATTTTCATCAAGAAACGAAATTTGTGTTGCACATGATGCTTCATGGGGATGTGAATCAGTAAATGTGGTGATCCCTTTCAAAATCCTGTGTATGTGCAATTGTATGAACAAACACGGCCTCCCAAGTCCCAAATCCAAACTATGGTAAGTAAATTGCACTCAAAGTCTCAAATATGGCCAATAAGCAGAGTAATTAAAAATCAAGCTACTGTAATTTGAAATTAAGCACTACATCCGAAACTATACAAGATAGTGAATGTGAAGCACGAACATAGCGGAGCCGGAGACAAAAGAAAACAGTGAACTGAGTGAAGCACGAACACAGCGGAGACAAGAAAAATAGAACAGAAAACCATATTAAGAAGCATTCATACAAGATACAACACAACCACAGAGCAGAGGAGATGCGGTGAGCCGCAGACGGAGATGGCCCCAAGCTTCGCAGACGAAGATGGCCCCAAGCTTCGCTGATGTCGCAGACGGAGGTGGCCCCAAGCTTTGATGACGTCACGGACGGAGATGGCCCCAAGCTCAAGCTGTGACGTCGGCGACGGAGATGTGTGAGGCTGAGCCGCTGAGGAGCTAAGTTAGTGAGGGCGTGAGGCTGAGAGCAGAGCCGTGGCCATGAACGATGAAGTCGAACTCGAATGCATCCTACGAGTACGAAGGGGATTTTTTTAGGGCACCAAAACCATGCCGTTTTGTGCGTCTGCCCTTTTTTTTTTTATACTTCAACCCGTTCCGAGTCATAAACCGGTCAGGTTCCGAGTTTCACAAAAAACCGTTCGGTTCTACCCGGTTCAATTGCACGTCCGGTTATTGAGCAACTCGACCCGGTTAGCCACCCGATTCTCGATTGGATCGGTCCAACCGGCCAATCCGAACTGGTTTTGAGAACATTGCTCAGAATCATTTTACCCTAACACATTTCAATTTTCAAATTATATTTTAAAATTGAAAATTGCAAACTCACAGCCAACCTTATTTGAATTGACCAAGTACTCAGCAACTCCACGGCAGAGTCACAAGACCAAAACCGAAAACCCTTTTTCCTTCACACTGGTGCTGGTGGGCTCAACAGTACACACTGAATGGCCTCTCACCAGCATCACCACCACCACACCCCTCCTCCTCCCACCACCACTCACAACTGCTGCAGCTGCCACAACCCTTCTTCTTACACCTGTTGCACACCGCCTCCACCCCACCACCCTTCTTACACCTGTTGCACACCCTCACCACCCCAACACCACCACCTTCTACAAGCCATTGCATCACTCCTCTCTCAACCCCAACCACACCCTATTTCTATTCCCATTCCGTCCCAACAACACTACACCCACCAAAATCTCAACCGTCCCACTCAAAATCACCACCTTCAACACCAACCTCATTCCGCCATCTCCTCCCTCCTCGACCGCATCGAAACCCTCGAATCCTCTCTCAACCACTACACCCACCACTCCCTCAGCCACGCCGCTGCGCGCCTCATCCAAACCCATTTTCGCTCCTTCCTGGCTCGCAGATCAAGAACCCTATCCCAAATCAAACACCTTGCTTCCATCAAATCCACATTCAACGCTCTCAAGTCCTCATTTTCCAGCCATACCCATGTCGATTTCGCAGCCATTTCTCTTAAAGCCATGAACTTACTCCTCGAGCTCGATTCCATTCAGGTAATCTCATCATGGGCATTAAAAAAAAAAGTTTTAGGATTTTATTCTTTTTTTTAACTAAAAAGTGTTTTAATTTTAATTCTAGGGTTGTGATACGATGATTGTGGATGGGAAAAGGTCGATTAGCAGAGATTTGGTTCAGTTTTTGGCCTCAATTGAAGAGGTTGCTTTGAAAAAACATGTACTTTATGTTAAAGCAGCAAAGCCTGGGAGGTCTGGTGGTCACAAAGTCCAAAAGCACACAAATTCAGATGATGATGAGAGGAGGAAGCTGTTGCAGAATTTGAGAGGTAGGGTTGAGAAGCTTAGTAGATTATGTAAGGTTTCTGCTAATGATGAAGAAGATTCTGAGTCTAAGGAGGGCATTCATGATAATGGGGTAACCAATGTTTTGATTGGTGGAAGGAATGAGGTGCCCCCAAACAAAAATGGGGTGTTCCTTCTTAGACAAGGAGCTCAACCTGGAGTGAAGAAGAGTGTGAGGTTTGCTGAGAATAGGAATATTTGTGAGGTTTATGGTGCGGATGTGGCATGTTCAGATGGAAGCTGTTCATCTAGTGATGAGCAAGGAGATGTTTTGGAGAATGTGAGTGGTGCAGTTGAAGATGACAGTGTGGGTTCTTCTCAAGGTGCTGAGGATGACGAGGAAGTGCTGGTGGTGGAGAGTGGAGGATCGCCGCGTAGCAGTGATGATGAGGAGAGGAACCCTAGAAGGGTTCTTGTTGATGATGGCAGAAATGTGGTGAAAGAGCAGCTTCAAGCGCACCGAGAGAAGCTTCTGTTCTCTGCTCCCTTGCCACTTAAAATGGAAAACAGAAGTGGTTCAAAGAACAGTAAAGGGGTGAAAATTTTGACGTGAATTGCCATGCCATGACATGAATCATGTAAGACTGAGTTTCTGTTAGATTTGTATTGTTTAATTGTAATCTAGGAGTATTTTTTTATTGGACTTCAGATTGGTAGAGCTCATTGGTGTGTCTAAACTGGTCGTTGGTTCTGTAATGGACTTGTAATCTTCAAACTATTATTGTTTACTACTTTCGGGGTATCAGTCCTTCCGCAACATTTTTTGAAGCAATTTTCTTTCACTTGTTTTCTCCATGTTGGTAGTTGTGACATGTTGCTTTCCAGGTGATTGACCTTAAACAGTGAAACAATAGGCTTAAACAGTGAAACAATAGGCTTACAAATATAAACACTAGAGTTGCTGGAAGCATAGAAAAATATTGAGCCTTGGTGCCAATATGATGTAGTAGTGATGAAGCAACACACACTTGCGTTTTGGACACTAACACTTCAAAGAACATTTTTCTTGTTTCAGATGAGAAGCATGATCAAATCTTTCTAAATTTCCCTACACAGTACACACAGCACCATTTTAGGTACAACGAAAATAAAAGGATGATTTTGGCCACGAAAGAGAAATGAGTTAGAAGGCACAGATTTTATAGTTATATGACTAGTAAGTTATTGGGATTTTTAACATGTGGATGGTGTTATCATATGTGAAAACAAATTCCATGCTGCTGTGTTACTCAACTATGATTTGCGGTACACTAGTCAAATACTAGTGTAATGTGTTCTCTAATGAGAATATCTCATGAAAAACACCACCAAATGTGCACATAGAGAAACATCAATATCAACAATACCTTTAACCTAATTTAATTGAAGTCGGTGGTAGATAAACCTAATAATAGATCGGAAATAAGATAAAGAAAGAGAAAGGGAGATGGGAAGAAAAAGCGAGAATAAGACAAAAAGAGATGAAAAATAAATTAAAATAAAAGAGGGGTGAAAGGAGATGAAAATTAAACTAAAATAAAAGAGGGGTGAAAGGAGGAGGAAAAAAAATGAAGAGGAAAAAAACTATAAAAAAAAGGAACGACTGAAACATAAAAATACTAATGGGTTAATTTATATTTTTTCTCCATTCTATCTTAAGACATACTGTTCGTCAACTTATAACTTACTCTATTAGGTCTTGTTTAACTACTTTTCTCAGGTAAGTTTCAATCAATCTCTATCTCTTTTTGTGTCGAACTCTTGATAACAAACTCTTGTTTTTACATGAGCCTCCAGTGGTTATCTCATAACGTGTCCAAATCATCTCAATCAATATTGCATGTTGTCTATGTGCTAACCATTTCTACTGCCGTTGAGAGAAACATAATAATAAAAAACCCGGGGCTGGATTTGTGTACACATACTCTTTCTATGGTTTGGGGATAAAGTTAGTGATCTAATATAACCAGTACGAAATTTTGAAACACCAAATAAGAAAAGGATAAGCAAACCACGATTTTCCGGACTCGGATGATTTAATTGTAGTTTTTTAACAGTCGGCCGGAAAATTGCCAAAATGTGGTTAATGTCTAACTGAAGATAATTGAACAATGATTTTATCATGGACCAAACCAATTTGCTTGACTGATGAAATATTTTGATTCGTATACTTGAGTCTTTATTCATTCTTTGTATTGTATACTTGAATTGAATGCCAATGACGGTGAGCTAATGTAAAGACATAAAAAGAAAATGAAATGAAAGATTAAATGTATTGAGATGGTAGTAGGAATGTCTTGCGGGTGAAAGAATCCCATGAGAGAAACGGTTCTTTTGACCTATAACATTCTTCTTATCGTATTGTCTTGCGGGTGAAAAACTGAGGCAGTGAAAGAAAACTATAGAAATGGGAAGAAACAGTGATTAAGTGACGATTAACGAATGTGACTATATCTGATAGCTTTGGAGATACATTGATATATATCATGTCTCTGGCACCAAACGCAAGTTTTCCCTTATTCGTTGTGCTCGATTTTGGAGGATAGATAGATGTTCGCCTTTTTTAAAACCATTGATTTATCCAATAATCAAGTTAAATTCGAAAGGAATTTTGGATGATCAATTAAATCTCTTTATCATAAAAAAATAGAGATTATTATTCTAAAACTATCACTTCTCAGCAACGGTTTTCATCAATCTACGCAAAGTAACCATGTCTAAGTACAAAAAACAGACGCAGGATTGTATCTAAATTCATTAAAATCAAATATTATAGCAGATTAATGATTCATGACGCACTTGAACACAAAAGGAACCAGTATCAGTATCATCGTAATTCTCATATTTAACCATCATTCAAAATGGAGTATTCCTTTCAATATTCATTAACTAAAGATTCATTGTCCGTTCTTTCAACCATTCCCTGCATACCAGGAATCAGCCCATCCCAATGCAAAAACCGATACGGTAAGTAACCACAATGCAAGAACATGCATGGTAGACAATGAACAATTCACATGAAATACACTTTTTGACACCACCATTTTTGTAAAAATCAGAGCAACCATTACTGACAACACCCCATTTGTTCTCTCGGAATACCTCCATTACCCATTGTTCTTGGTTTGGTCTCCTACAACACCCACTGACACATCATAACCCTTAACCTCACAGAACTCCACCTCCGTTACGCATTCTGACCACATCACTTCGGCCATTGATTCCTCAACCTCTCCAACAAAGTCTTCAACTTCCCTTTCATGAGGTTTTAGACTCAACCACCATTTGTCTCATCATTTATTTAATTATTGAGAATTTCAGATACCGGGAAGTTCCAATTAAAACTAGTAATTTTTAATTTGTGACAAATTTATCCCACATTTCATGAAAACACAAAAGGATGAGCTTACAAAAATCAGACAAGTTGCTAACAATGTAGAAAAAGAACGAGATTGCAATGCTATGCACCAATAGCATATGAACCCTCAGATTCTTTTTCAGCAGCTGTAGAGTTCTCGCTTAGAATAGACTACACAGGGTCTGCTATTTTTCTCTTTTATTTTTCTAGGGACACAACTAATGGTATGAAAAACACAACCACAGGAATAATTCCAAACAAGAACTACACCAGTCTCCAGTCTCCACCCTAAAAGAAACATCAGGCTAACCTGCATACATAACATATCCATTGGCCGTGAAACAAATGATTACATGCTTCATAATTCATTCAACTCGAATTGAACATGGAAATCTTCAAGAATATAAGTGCTTGTTCAATGTAAAAGACAAAACCACAATAATCTATCATAACAACAGCACAAACACATCAAATTGTCATGGTGAAGGATAACATCATCATCATCATCATCATCATCATCATATAAAAAATCAAATAAAAATGTCAAATTTACAGGTCGTACAACTAAATACTCTCATATCATCCTAACAACTATAAACCGGTTTACATTTATTATTAAGGAGTGTCACTCGATTTAAATATTTTTTTTTTAAGAAAAACAGAAATTTGACCTAAAAAAATGAGTGATGGGAATCAAACAGCCAAATTCTGATCTTCTCAGAGCAAGTTGAGACCTCAACAGAGTCATACTGAGAACCTGCAGTAATAGCATGTATCGAATTGGCATTAATGAATAGAAAGCGACGAAGCGATGATGAAGAGGCATCAACCCTAAACCCTGAGATTACCGTGATTAGAAGGGGGTTTGTTGGAGTTCCATGACGCTGCGGAGCGGAGTGTCGTAGAGGGAGTAGACGACGGCCTGTCGTTTAACGACGGCGAGCTGCGACTTGCCGTGGGCGAAGGCAGTGGAAATTTGAGAGGGGTCGGAGAGAGTGGCGTTGTGGCGAAACGAATCGATGATGCGTCGTTTGGTGTACTCCCTGATGTTGTAATCGGGGAACTCGCGCGCGGCGCGGAGGAGGGATCGGAAGAGGGAGAGGACTTGGGCTGCGGAAGGAGTAGTGGAGGATGACGCAGCTGCACTCATGGCTCCCTCCAGATACAGAATAGAACGTCAGAGAAGAAAAGTGAAATAAGGGAAGATCATGAAAAAATATGTCTATGTATGTAGATGTATTGGGTCCAAGAATCTTGGCCCAAATCAATCCCAACTGAAAATATACTACTCCTTTACTTTCTCTATTTTTTTTTTAAGATCATAAGGACTTGTTTTTGTGTGGTGATAAGATATAATATAATATTATAAGAAATTCATAGAATAAGAAATATAATTATTAATTCTCTATGATATTTTATTTGGTGTGTACCAGATTACAAACAGGATCATGATTATAATAAAAATAAATATTTTTTAATATATAAATTGCATAACAATTGAAATTTGTACTCTTATTAAATAAATTTTTATAACATATAAATTATATTTTAAATTTATGATAAATAACATTGTGATATATTATTATTTTAATTATTGATAAAAATTCAAAATATTCAAATTTAAGTTAGAACCAAAAATGTAAAAATGATAAATTGAAAGAAATAAGAAATTAAGTTAAATTATTAAGTAGATATTGAAAATATAAAATGATATATATGAAATGAATATTATAAATATATTTTAATTTTAAATATAATATATATTTGAAATTCTTTTTTGACATTTAGTTACGAATGTTAAATCATCACTCAATTGATATTAAAATTTAAAAGTATAAGAGAATATATCAACTATATTTTGGGATAGTAAAATTCACCCGCTCATCATAAAAAAGAGTATTCAAATGAAAATAAATGAATATGAAGATGTGTAAGGAGAGCAAATGTCTACGGAAGCAAATATATATTTTTTTTATAGAAAATCTTCCTATTTAAAAAATAAGTTTTTATTTTTATACAAATTATAAACTAGTGTGTATGAAAACTTAAAGTCTTTTTAAAACAATTTCACAAATCAACATCAATAACACCTTTAACTCAAACTAATTAGCATCAGTGGTGTTAGATGAACCCAATAATAGATACAAAGAGGTTGAAGGAAAAAAAAGAGTAAAAGCAAAGAAGGAGGAAAGAAAGAGGAGAGAGATGAAGAAGAAAATGACTGAAAATGGATCATTTGGAATATAGAGATAATAATGGATCTAACCTTTCACTAAGTTTTTACCTTTTCTCCATTCTGTCCTAAGACCCATCGTCCATCAATCTATATCTCACTCCATTAAATCTTGTTTAACTACATTTTTTCAGGTAAACTTTGATATACCTGTATCTCTCTTTGTGTCGAACTCTAAGTAACAAACTTTTGTTCTTACGGAAGCATCCAAGGGTCGTCTCATTACATGTCAAAATCACCTCAATCTACGTTCCTTCATCGTTTTACTCACTGATACTACTGCTACCTTTCGTCGAATATCTTCATTTCTTATCTTATCCATCTTCGTATAACCACACATTCACCTTAACATCCTCATTTCTATTATCCTTATTTTATGCTCATGTTACCTATGTGTTGGCCAACATTCAGTTTCATATAACGTTGTCGGTCTTACAGTTTTATAGAATTTTCCTTTTAGCTTAAGGGGAATTTTGCGGTTACAACAACCCAGATGTATTCTGTCATTTCATCCACCCTACTCTGATTCTATGATTTACATCCTCATCAATCTCTCCACCTTTTTGCAAAATTGATCACAGGTATCTAAAAACATTTTTCTTAGATATCTCTTGACCAAGTAGATGCACAAGGTCTTGATTATTATTTCTTATCAGTGAAAACTCACACTTTATATACTCAGTCTTGCTCTAGCTTAACATGAGTCCTTTACACTCCAAAGTGCTTATCCACAATTCAAGTTTCCTATTAACACCGTTTTTAGTCTCATCAGTAAGCATAATATCATCTGTAAAAAGCATAAACCTTGACACTTCCTCTTGAATATATTTTGTTAGTTCATTCATCACTAAGACAAAGAGATAAGGACTAAGAGTCGAATTTTGGTGTACACCTACCATAATAAGAAAATAACTTAATATTCCATTACAAACTTTCATACACGTGGTAACTCCAAAATGATTTCACAAATATAATTTAAAAATCAAGTTTGAAAAACTATTGTCTGAAAGTGTAAGTGTAAAGGGGCATAAATGAAAGATGTTATAACATGTATAAATATACTTATTTATATATTGATCTACTCAATCCGAATTTCGTTCAAATATTTTTTTAACATGAGAGGAGTTCATTAATAACCGATTACAATAAGTATTTTTCTACAATTACTTATAACTTACAAGTATCAAGCTACTTCTAACACAATCACAATTTCACCCTAAAATGGTAAAAACACCCAAGTTTTATCACCAAGTTACTCCCCAAGTCTTGACTTCCACAACAATTAGTTCATAGCCCAAAGAGAATGATTGAAGTGTACAACTTATTTTTAAAAATATTTTTTTAAGTTACTTTTCCTTTCGTTTCTTTTATGAAAAAATAAGTTTATTAATTTTTTTAGAGATTTTCTTTAAATATATCTAACTCAGCTTCCCCTTCAAAAAATATTAATAAAAGTATCAGAATAGTTATGTGAATCCCTTTACCCAGTTTGGTAAAGGATAAGGTAGAAGCACCCTCCACATGAAAGCATGTTAGTGTCATTAATTCCACACATTTCATTTACTCAGATTTTGCCACTTGCTTTTGCTATGAATTGGCACTGTGTGTCTAAATACTCTCTCACTTGGAATTGAAAGATGTACTGCCCCTATTCTTTTTTATGATATATTCTAAGAACTCCAACTCAGTTTAAGATGATGAATTTAGTTTATTTTAAAAGTAAATAAATATAGGCAAAAAATTAAAAATAATACAAATTAGTAAAAAATTTGGCAAATGGTGCAAGCATGAAACAAATTGGGAATTTGGGGTACCCTAACATGCCCAAGCTAGGCGTGTAAGGGTCCCTTTTTCCCTATATATAGCCCCAACATTTCACAGAAGGAACATGCCTACCATTTGACGTTCTGTGTAAAAGTCGTTCTGCTTTAGGTTCTAGAGCTTGGGATTGGATATTTTGTGAAGTGAAGCGTTGCAAAGAAGTAAGTTGTTGATTAAACAATTTTGCATATTATTTAAACTTGTTATATTTCTTACTTAGAAAATTGTTAGGGCCATATAAACTTGTTAGCGACATAGATGTTAGGTTCATAGGAAATTGTTAATGTGTATGTTGGTTTAATGTGTAGTGTTTAGGGTTTAGGGTTTAGGGTTTAGGTTAAAGATGTAGGGTTTATGGATTTCGGTTTAGTTTTAGGATTTAGCGTGTTAGTGTTCAGGGTTTAAGGTGTGTGGATATGTGGGTTAGGGTTTAAGGTGTGTGGATATGTGGGTTAGGGTTTAGGGTGTGTGGATATGTGGGTTAGGATTTAGGGTGTGTGGAGATGTGGGTTAAGGTTTAGGGTGTGTGGATATATGGCTTAAGGTTTAGGGGGTTTGGATATATGGCTTAGGGTTTAGGGGGCTTGGAATAATGGTTTAGGTTGTTTTGTTTAGGGTTTAGGTGGTAGGGTTTATGGTGCTTGTGTTATGGCTTTTGGTATAGGGGCAAGTGTTTAGGGTTTGTGTTTCATAATTTAGGGTTTTGGGTGTTTGTGTGCTTCAGGCGTGTGTATTAGGGTTTAGGTTCTTCAGCTTATTTTATTGTTTCTTAAAATTCGAAGTTGTTGTTTTTGTTGAGGACAGGAAATGAATTCAAGTGATGCAGAGTGTGTTCGTCTTGTGTTATTTTTCAATGGAAGGAAAATTGAAGGGCAAAGAGGTGTTGTCTTTGAAGGGGAGAAAAGGATGACATGAATCAACTGAAAAGCAACATTGGGTGATTTGCATGAGAAGATACGTCCAAAATTAGGTCTAGATGACAAGACTTGTATCACTTTGCTAACGACAAGAATATGGCAGCATGAACAATACATGGGGTTTCCAATACAGCATGATGAAGAATTGGAAATGGTGATTGAAGAATTTTTTAATCAGGCAAAGAAGAATTTTTTAGAGTTGTATGTGGATTTTTTAGAGTTGTATGTGGATTATACCGCAGTAGAGGATGTTGTTTTATCCAGGAGGTCAGTCGCTTGTAATTCTGCACATATTGCCTCATCATATGGTGTTGTAGGTGCAAACATGTCTCAGGAAGATTCACGTGACCCAACTTGGGTTATGGATGACGATGAAGATGACGACGATGATGAAAATATCGCGATGGAAGATCGTCATCTTCTAGGAAGTTCATTAATCTCATGGCAATGCAAGAAACAATCATGTGTTGCATTATCTACTGCTGAAGCAGAATACATCTTAGCTGGAAGTTGTTGTGCACAAAACTTGTGGCTTAAACAACAAACGCAAGACTATGGAGTATAACTGAATGAGATTCCACTGCTATGTGATAATACAAGTGCTATAAACATATCAAAGAATCCAATTATGCATTCAAGGACAAATCATATTGAGATCAAACATCATTTCCTCAGGGATCAGGTTCAAAAAGGTAACATAAAGGTAGAATTCATTGACACCAATAACCAACTTGTTGATATTTTCACAAAACCATTATCAAGGGATAGATTTTATACTCTTAGGAACATGCTAGGCATTCTAGATGAAAGTAACATTATGTAGCTTGTTCTATATGCATTTTGTATGATGAATTAAAGCCATATGTTGCACAAAATGTATGATTGTTTGGAACATTCCAAAAAGCTGCTAAAATGCTCTGCATTTGTTGAATTGACTGTAATAATCGATTAAAGCACGAATTAATCGATTAATTGCATTAAAAATCACATCCTGTATGAAATTTGTACTCATGTAATCGATTACACACAGATGGTAATCGATTATTCTTCGTATAACAAGAATTAACCTATCTTTGGAATAATCGATTACACATCGGGATAATCGATTACATTGATTGAAATTTTGTGATTAAATGCATGTCTCACTGTGATAATCGATTACTTAAGCCTTGTAATTGATTACCTTCACCACTAGAAGATATAAGGCTCACTGGAATAATCGATTACCACTCGGGATAATCGATTACTTATGCCCTGTTACCAGTATAATTCATAAAATGAGTCATATAATCGATTACTGCAAGCAATGATCGATTACTGGTCATCTTCAACCTCTGATTGAGGATCAAATAATCGATTACTTAATAAAATAATCGATTACCATGTGTTTTTCAGAAGCCTAATTGCTCTAGAATAATTGATTACTTAACAAAATAATCGATTATTCATGTTGTTGAACGTTACCTAACAGGATTTTATGGGTTATTTAACTGCCCAATCAGTTTTAAAACGCACCCAATGTCATTAAACTGTCACCAACAACTATATTATTGAATTTTTGGACGTTTAGGGTCTGATTTGTGCCTATAAATAGAGGATTACAAGCCTTAGAAAATCTGCACCTTGTCTATCTCTCTCTCTCTCTCTCTACGCTTTCTGAGTTTTTCTTAAGCCCTGTTTCTGTCAAATCTCTCTCTATGTAACCATGTCAAACCCAACACCTAAGAGATCTAGAACTACTAAGAGAAAAGTTGGGGAATCCTCATCTAACCCACCTCCTCCTCAACCTGCCAATAGGTTAGATTTATGGTTTTCCTCTGAAAGTGACAAAATCAACTACCTACAATTCAATGCCACTAAACCAGTGGCCTCTCCCAAATATATTGAAGTTGATTGGTTCATACGGAAGGGTTTTCAGTTTCCAGCCTACCTTGAAGCCTAAGGGCTGAGAAGGTTTTTAGAAATGAAGGGCACCTTCTACCCTGATTTAGTGAAAGTTTTATATACTTGCTTAAAGGGTTCAATGCAATGGGCTATCAAATCCAAAGTTAAGGGAGTAGAAATGATTGTAACCCCTGAGATTTGGGAAACAGTTGCTGGGGTAATGTGTAAGGGTGTTAGGAGATTTGATGAAGATCCTGAGGGCTATAGCAAAATGGACACCTACAGAGAAATGCTTCATGATCCTCACATGAGGCTTAGGACTAGGTTGGGTACAGGTCCTATGACTGCTGAGGATAGGCTCCTACATTACATAATCGCATATGTAATAACCCCTAGAGCAACCAACCATGCCCAAGCAACTGATGAGGATCTTCAGTTGGTATATGGGCTGAAGAACCATATTCCCATGAACTGGGTGCTCACTATTGAAGAAATCATGCTTAAGTCCAAAAGACTTGTGAACTACCCTTTCCCATATCCTGTATTTGTCTCTAGGCTGATTGATCATTTCAACATTAATGTTGAGAATGAAGTTGTAGACAATACAAACTCATCCAACAGCCTTATTAAAGAGAAACATTTGACTAAGATGGGTATGAGGAAGACACCCAATGGCTGGGTGATGGCTAATCAAGTTGGAGCTGCTGCACAAGGAGAAGAAATGGTTGCTGATTTAGAAGATGAGGAACAGCAACAGCCTGCACAGCCAACCTTCTTTGACTTTGAATCATTGATGATTCAAAAGATGGATAGAATGCTCAAGCTCCAAGAAGACTTCAAGGCTGAAACCCATGAAGCCTTATAAGAAATTAGAGAAAGATTGGATTCAATTGAGGCCAACATGAATGACAATGCCTCTGTTGAATTCTATGATTGCTTAGATTGTGTTTAGTTTTATTATTTTAGTTTTCATGTTTGTTATGTTTCAGTTTTTGTTGTTTATGTTTCTTTTCACTATGTAATGCTCCCTATGACACCTAATTCTAATGAATTATGCATTTCCAATTCAATATCCGTTGTGCTTGTATTGTTTTTGACTTTTAACAAGCCAAATAGGGGGATAATTGATTAAGGGGGAGTGACTTTAAATATACTCTGTTTGCCCCTGTTTTTTGTTCAATTTTTTGCCCAAAATTTGATTTGAATGCGTGTTGGAATTTAGGGGGAGTTAAGGTGTAAAAAGGAACTTAATGGAATAGTATAAAGCTTAATTGAAGTCTCATGAATCACATATGCTTTAACACTTGCTACTTGGCAAAAGGCATTTGAAATTTTTCAGGTTTTAAGCTTGAAGTTCATCAATGGAAACTTCGATTAATCTCCAAGTATCTGAGCTTAATCAAATTGAAGATTTGGCATGTTTAAAGCCAAAAAGGGGGAGATTGTTGATTCAAGAGGAGCCATGCATGAATGAACAAGGATCAAGCTTTGGTGGTTTTGTGCTTTCAACATGCCTCATTGAAAAAATGTCAAAAAGCCATGAAGATCAATTTGATTCATGTATAAGGGAAGTTGTGTAATCTGATAATCCAAAAGCATATCATGCATAATCATTCATCTAGGATTGTTAGATTAAAGGTCTAAGTAAAAGCAATTAACAAGTAAGGCATTTAAAAAGCTAAGTTTTTTGAAAAATGATGTTTTACTGCATTAATCGATTAAAGCATTGATAGCATCGATTATTTTGTTCTTCGTGCCTTCTGGAAAACAAATAAAGAACATTGTAATTGATTACATATCAATTTAATCGATTACATACGCTTAAATAAGAAAATCATGCTGACTGCCTTAATCGATTACAGAAATTCGTAATCGGTTACATCTATGCCTATGAGAAACATGTTCTACTGGTTTAATCGATTACATGTCGTTTTAATCGATTACATAGTACATTTGAGAATAGAGTACTGACTGGCTTAATCAATTACCAAATTTTTTAATCGATTACATAGTGTATCTAGAAAAACATGACTGTCTGGATTAATCGATTACTTCACGGAATAATCGATTACATTGTTCATTGTTCAAACCCAGAACATATCAGGAGCATTTTAATTGATTACATTCTTAAATTAATCGATTACATATGCGAAATAATCGATTACAAGAGCGTGTTTAATCGATTATTTTCAGTTAGAAAGCTGTTATAAATAAAACCCATAGCCCTGTTCTTTGTAACTTTGAATTTTTCGAATACTGGGCAATCACAAACGTTCATAAGCTTTCTTTAGTGAGTTTTCTGAGTTTTTAAACACATTTAGGCTTCACAAATTCGTATGGGTTATTGATTTGAAGAGTGAAGCATCATTGGTTTTCAAAGCTTAAGGAAAGGAATGCATTGAGTCTGTAACCTTTCTTTCAACCTGATTGAATCATTCACATGCATATGTTATTATCAGGTGAAATCTTTCCTTATTCTTTGAAGGTGTAATTCTTTTAATTGAATTCTGTAAAGATTAGTCTATTGTAAATGGGTTTTCTTACATGATTAGAGATAATGTTTCTCTAAGGGAAGCTGAGTAGTGATCTCAGTTTGGGTTTGGTCTCTAAGGGTCTAATAGTGTTTTAGACTTCTGAACTTTATCTAGGGTTGATAAAGAGAGACTTGTAATATCTTGTAAGAATATTTTTGCAATAGTGGAACTCTACTCTAGTGTTGAGTGGAAGAACTGGATGTAGCTTCATAGTGTTTGAAGTGAACCAATATAAAAATCAGTGGCTAATCTTTCTTCTTATCTCTTCATCTCTCAATTGTTTTGGTGGTGATTCAAATTGTTTGCACAGAAAGTTTTGTATTGCTCATTGATTTCTTGACAGAGGAATTTGATTGAATAAATAATTCTTGGTTTCAAAACATTTTAAAGTGATAAAGATCCTGTGGAAAAACTCTTATTTGAAAATTTTAATTTACCAAGGTTCAACCAATTCACCCCCCTCTTGGTTGTTTTGAAGTGTTCCATTCACTTTCAATGGCATGTGGAAGGTGTGAGTCTCTGGCCTCCATCGTTCAACCAGAGCACTAATAAGCCCAACATCCATCTAAAAAAATAATAATTAATTAACAAGTACATTTATGAAATTAACAAGTCTTTACTCATTTCATAGTTCCATAGTTGCATACCTGAATATGTCGCGTGCGTGCGACATGAAGAAACCCAGCATCGTGCAACATATCACAAACGACATCAGGTATATCGTCGGGATCTGGTCCACCCATCACCTTACAACGTCGAGTCTTCAATACTCGAGGTGTGCCCTCGTTCCACACAACTTGTGAAACATGGGTGTGCTGAGTACGCCTACGCAAAGCGCCCCACTTGTATGGGGTAGAGACAACATAGGCTGTCGGATCCATGGGCTTACCATCATGATCGGATGCAGATCGCGACGAATCAGTGGAAGATGAATCAGCCATCTAATCAGTATCTTCATATACAAAAATTTAAAACCATGTTAAACAAAATATGTACGATTCATAAATCATTCAAAAAAAAAAATTTCTTATATATCAAAAACGTTAAACCATAAACCCTAACACAAACACTCTGTACCCAAGCTCATAGTACTCAGAGTAACCCTTTAATACCCGTAAACTGCTCTCAACAACTTGGCAAACGAATGCAGCAAAGCACTTGTTACAACTGCTCTCAATTGTTATCGTTTGGCCCTGCGTTTCGAGCTATCGTATGTCTAGTGCCATTTCTGACAACTTCGTGAACTAGACAAGGACAAAAACATATATACAACACCAATCACTCTCTTCACTCTTCACTAGTTGTTTCCACTTGTGCCAAGTCCATCATCATATTCACAGCACCAATCACTTTCTTCACTCTTCACTCTACATTGAGAAGAAGCAAAACACAACACATTAAGAAAACGTGTGATCATGTCTTTCTCCCATCCAACAGGAACATACACTGCCCTTGTGGCCATGGCTCTTGCAGAATGAACTCACGCTATGGCAAGGACTACTATGCCATCCCTATCAACCTAACCAACATCTACAGTTAATCATTAACCATAAACCCTAACACCCTGTACCCATGCCCACCGAAACCATAAACCCTAAACCCTACCCCCTACATACCCCCTACAACCATGGACCGCCAATCCTAAACCCTATACCCAAAATTCAAACCATTTAACACAAACCCTAAACCATTTAAACCACCAACATACACCTAACCCATAAACTTGTACATTGTTTCCACTTGTGCCAAGTCCATCATCATATACACAGAGAAGAAGCAAAACAGAACAAGAAAGAAAATGTGTGATCATGTCTTTCTCCCATTCACCTTCTTCATCAGCTCATGCTCATAGTCCTCAGAGTAACCCTTTAATCCCCGCAAACTGCTCTCAACAACTTGGCAAACGAATGCAGCAAAGCACTTGTTACAACTGTGATCAATGAGGACGTTGGTCTTAGTGCTGTCCTTCCAAATCCCCCAAAACCAAACCTTTCTCACCTAGAAAAGATTCCACTATTCCCTCCAACAGGAACATACAGTGTCCTTGTGGCCATGACTCTTGCGGAATCAAATCACGCTATGCCAAGGACTACTATAATATTAATAATAATAATAATAATAATAATAATAATAATAATAATAATAATAATAATAATAACTTAGCATGATAAACTAATAAGCCGACATTGTATGTTTACTATACAACAACTACGAAGGCACTATTACTGGTTACAAGGAGATGTAGCATGCGATAAAAGAAGGAAAGTACACAAGCAGAGCGTGTCTTTACAGATGCAGTTTTTGATGTGACTAGACAATAGACATGCATTTATTATATATACATATATAAAGTAGAGATTTATCTATTTTTGAAACCATAAACCCTAAATCTGTAACCCAAGCCCTAAACCCTAATGACAACATAAGCACTAAACCTTAAACCGGAATCCATAAACCCTAAATCTGTAACCCAAGCCCTAAACCCTAATGACAACATAAGCCCTATAACTAAACTGGAATCCATAAACCCTAAATCTATAACCCAATCCCTAAACCCTAATCACAACATAAGCACTAAACCCTAAACCGGAATCCATAAACCCTACATCTGTAACCCAAATCCTAAACCCTAATGACAACATAAGCCCTAAAACTAAACCGAAATCCATAAACCCTAAATCTGTAACCCAAGCCCTAAACCCTAATGACAACATAAGCCGGAATCCATAAACCCTAAATCTGTAACCCAAGCCCTAAACCCTAATCACAATATAAACCCTAAACCTAAACCGAAATCCATAAACCCTAAATCTTAACCCAAGCCCTAAACCCTAAACACAACACATTAAACCAAGCCCTAAACCACATTAAACCTAACATCTATGTCGCTAACAAGTTCATATGGCCATAACAATTTTCTAATTAAAAAATATAACAAATTAAATAATATGCACAATTGTTAAATCAACTTACTTGTTGGCAGGGCTTCGCTGTTGGCAGGGCTTCGCTTCAGAGAAAATCCACTCCTAAGCTCTAGAGAGAAGCCAGACCAACTTTTAGAGAAAAGGTGAAATGGTAAAAAGTGAAATTTTGGGACTATATATAGGCAAAATGGGACCCAAACATGACTGGCTAGGGCGTGTTTAAACACGCCTAGCCTGGGCGTGTTTAGGTGCACCATTTTGCCAATTTGTTTCATGCTTGCACCATTTGCCAAATTTTTTTGTTCATTTGTATTATTTTTAATTTTTGCCCAATAAATATGTGAACTGACAAAAAAGATTTAATAAAAGATATTTTTATTGTTTACTTTACGTATATATTAGAGAAAATTTCAGTGAATTATATTTTTCCTCCAACATACTTGTACTTGCCTATAAGACTATAACTACAATTTCAGTTAGGTGACAACTTTTAGCATGTATTGTCCATTTTACCTCATGCAATGGATATGGCTACCCAATTTGTTCCTTTCTAGACATACGATATGTCTATTTGCCGGTGCCATTAGCCTATAATAAGTTCATATTGTGTTGTAGTTGCGCTATAATCTGTTTGCCATGAAGATTATTTTTAAAATTTTAATATACTATATTAGACTATTACCATTTAAAATTTATTTAGAATTATAAAAATTGTGAATTTTATTTTTTTTATATATAAATTATAAGAGTTTGTTTGGTATACTAGAAACTTGAAAGAGAGGATAGAAAGACAATAAAATCATCATTCTTTCTCTATTTGGTTACTCTTTTTTTTTTAACTCTATTTGGTTACTCTTTTTTTTTAAACTCTATTTGGTTACTTAATAAAAGGAAACACAATAAAAAATAAGTGAGATCCACATGTTGAGTATTTCATACAAAAATGGAAGAAAGGGAGAGAGAATTGTGATCTTATTCTCATATAGTTATACACAAATTAAACATATTCATGCCATTTTAGATATATTTTTAATTTTCCTTCCTTTTATTTTTTCATCAAACAACTTACAAAATTATTTCCTTATTCTATCTCTTTTTTTCCTTTTATTTCATTTTACTTTTATAGTATTTAATAGATTTTAAATAAAAAAAAAGTACTATAATAAATACATAAATGTATTATAAAGTGTGTTATCATCTTTTATTACCATCTATGCAATTTTCTTCCATGATAAGTTGTACATAGTGGGGAAATTAGACGAATGAGACAATCTGTTTAACAATCAATCCTTTGTCAATTTAAAAAGAATAATCAATCATTTGTCTTTTTATTTGCTTGAAATGGTTGAAGAAGAAGAACACAAATCTTAACATATACTTTCAGCCAACTATTATTGGGAATTACCCATTCAATTAAATTCAAGTTTCATTAATCAACTTACATGCTGCATCCTCCATGTTTTACTAACAATAACATGCAGATTCACCTACAATACACTTACAATTACAGATTGCCATAGTTTGATCGAACCATAATTATTCTCCATTTCTAGTTCTTGATTCTGCTTTGAGAAAGTAGATTGAAAAATATTTGTAACTTCTTTAATTTTATTTCAATGTTGTATTTATATGGATTGAATATCTATAACTAAATAAAAGAAATACAATTTTATAACTTTTTTTATCTTCACATTTTTTATACATTTATGCCCTCAATTTTATTCATCTTTTACTCTTTTGTCAACTGTAATAATAATATGTGTATTAATTAAAAAATAAAATGAAAAAAAGATACAAAGTGAAACTGATACAAAAAGTAACCACACAGTGTTAACAAATCATGCTTCAAATATCATTCCAAGTTACATTAATTTATTAGTACTTATTCTCATTCTTCTTTATCCTCACCCCACTCCCATTTTTTCCTCCACCACTCTTATTGTTCCTCTTTTACCCTCTTTTATCATAGTCATCCTTTCTCTCTCCCTTTTTCATTCATTGCCTTCCTTTTCTCTTTGTTGTATGCCTACATGATAAAAACTTTTGCCTAAAAAACTTGTGTAGTTGATTTGTGTAATGCTATTTCAGTTTCATTCCTATATTTCTTTCTTTCTTTTTTTAATTGAAAATGTTCCTCTCATTTTACTCATAGACAAATTCAACTTACCCATTTTCTTTAATTGTGCCTTTGATTCTTCTCATGAATTCCTCATACCTCTTTTTAATTTCCTCCATTTTAGTTACACCTTTGCACCCTTCTTGATGAGACATTTTTTTCCTACTATCTCATTCCCTTCATCTTCCCTCTGATTATTGAATTGGCCTATTAGGTGTATAGTAGTTCGTTACCAACTCGATCCTCAATATAATTTGCAGATTTAAACATGCTTTATATGTCACCAATATGTACTTATCTTACCCCTTACTGTTTTATATTTTTCAACCTCTCTTTTCTATAACATTTAATGTTGAAGGAACATGAATAGAAAAATCAATTTTTTTGGTTCATTTTTTAATGTTGCAAGAACCAATTTTGTTTATCTTTTTGAATGATTAACACATGCAATTTTTGTTTATCATGGTTCCATGTAGTTTCAGATTCTTTGTTTAGCTTTTAGATGTAAGTTTTGTTTACATTGTATGATACAATTTTTTTTTCATTGTTTGTGTTTACGTTTTATTTTTTTCTAACATTTTATGTGCATTTCAAGTTTATCACAAACTGGGCCTAAGTACCCGACTTTTATGAGCTCCTCTAATTTTTCTTTGAGGGTCTAACAGTCTTCAATATTGTGGTCGTGATTTCGATGATACCTATAGTGTTTGGTTCTGTCCAACCCAGTTCTAGGAAGAGTTATAGGGGTTGTATGGGTATCTATGCGTTGAAGGCTTGTTTAAGAATGGTGGCTCGATTTACTGTCAAGGGTGTGTAACGCTCGTACTTAGGTCCCTTGAGAAAAGGCTGACATTTGTCTGGTTTTTGCCACTAGTCCGACTTGTGTGAGTCGATCCTTGAGCTATTTTCACTTTTCCCTCTCTTGTGTCCAACCTATTGGACTTCATTTTAGAACCTCGACATTTCTACTGTCTGAATATACCATTTGACTCATTCGCGTAACTCGTCCATGCTGCTAAGAGGTTTCTTGCACAGACTATCCATGAACTTGCCTGGTCGTAAGGCCAACAACATGGAGTGTAAAGCCACCCCAGGATTGAGATTCTTGATTTGTACAACGATTCGACCGAACCTGTCCATAATTTGCGGAGTGACTCATCATCTGCATGGAGTAAACTAGCCAAAGCTACGGATTTTAGGCGGTGTGATAGGCTCGTTGCATACTGGGAACTAAAGCATTTGACAAGAGTGTCGAAGCTGTTAATGGACCAGGGAAGGAGTCCTCCGTACCACGTCAATGCTGCCCCTTTGATGGACATTGTAAAGACTTGATACAGGATCGCATCATCATTGGTCTAGAGATTAGCTTGGGTGATGACCGCATCCAGATGTTCCTCTGGATTAGTGGTTCCACCATAGCTCTCCAGGTCAAGGGGTTTCCAACCTAAAGGTAGGTCGACCTTCATAATGCAATCGACAAAGGGGTGTTGACGAGTCGTCCATCCTTCATGGCAATGTACGTGCGAGACATTGTGATCGTCCAGGGCATGGTTATCAAAATCGCAATTTAACTCACAAAATCGTACGATTCTACGAGTTTACTACACCTCCGAGTTAAATCGGAAGCAAAATCGGTTTTGGAGTAGACTCGTACGAGTCTGCAATAGAATCGTCCGATTCTATGCAAACTCGTGAGTTTGCTCTGAGTTGGCGAGTCCAGGAAAAACCAAAACGACGTCGTTTTGGTGCTTAGCAGTTAAGGATTTCATTTTCCCCTAATCCCCTGTGTTGAGTGAAAATTGAAAAGCATTCCTTTTCTTCTCCTCGAGAGTTCAAAACGCAATCTAGTCGACGTTCCTATTCCGCTGTTCGTGCATCGTTGTCGGCATTCCTGTTTGTGCCTTCCTGTTCGTGCACTGTCGTCATCGTTGCGTCCTCCTGTTCGACATTTCCTGTTCATGCACGGTGCACCACTTTGCGTCCCTGCGTTCCCTGTCCGTGCACCGTCCTCGTGTTCCTGATAAGTTCGTACTCTTTTGGCTCCTTGTCCATTTTTCTGCTATAATGATTGGCATGTGTGAAGGCACAAAATGAAGTGTGGTCATTAACAAAGTATCTAATATTGCATGTTTCATGTTTGGCTGGTTTGGAATTGGAGATTTTTAATGGAGTGTTGTTTCTAATTTTGCTAATGGCTGGTTTGAATAAATTATAAATAACCATTCTTGATGACCTTTGTTAATGACTGGTTCGTATGCTGGAAAAGTGATGACAGAAAAGAAAAAAATCTTCATCAAACTGTGGATGGACAAATGAAATTGAATGTCAGTGAGAAATCAAGGTCTATAATGACAATTGTCAATGACCAATCCTTTAACAAAATTTGATGTGGGCACAAAAAGTAGCACAAGTGATTGATCTGTAATCTGTTTGTATAAAGGTGTAGGGCATAGGCTCTGGACTTCTTCATTGTTACTTATTTTATTTGAGTGCAATTTGCAGGTGAGCTGTCATAGTGTATGGCATAGGCTCTTGACTTCTTTATTGTTACTTATTTTATTTGAGTTACAAATATACAATTGCAATTTGCAGGTGAGCTGTCTTTGTTGTGTTGTGTTTGACTATTTGTTGTAATGAGTGGAAGTGGATCCGATTCCACTAGTGGAGAAGCAGGTGGCTCTTCTTTAGTTGGTAGAAAAAAAAAACAAAAATGCCCCTAGGAATAGGATTGACATTGGGTGGAAACATGGGATTGATGTTGATGACAGTGGTAAGAGAGGGAAATGTAAGTATTGTTCAAAGACTTTGAGTGGTGAAGTTTTCCGTTTCAAGCGCCATCTTGCCGGGACTAGAGAAGATTCCGAGCCTTGTGCAATAGTGCCAGATGAGATTAAAATGTTGATGATGAAAATTGTTGTTGAATCTAAAGCAACAAAAGAAAAGAAAAGGAGATTTATTAGTATTGAAGATGATGAAGAAAGTGCTGGAGGGGACGAGGCAACTAACCTGCAGGGACAAAGGGTTTTTGTTCAAAACGAAAAGAAGGTAGTGCAAGTGCAAGTAGTGGGAGTGTCAGTGTTCAAGCAACTTTGAATCAAATGATGAAAAAAAAAAGATAAACCTTTAGTTGATGCTCTGGTTGCTGAATTTTTTTACACAAGTGCCATTCCATTCAATGTTATTAAAAATCTTGCATTTTTTAAGATGTGCGAGATGATCGGGAAATATGAACCTGGCTATAAACCTCCATCTTACCATGATGTTAGAGAAAAGCTCTTGAAACAAGCAGTTCAAAAAAATGATGCCAGTATGCAAGAGTTTAGGGATAAGTGGAAGAGAACTGGTTGCTCAATAATGTCTGATGGATGGACGGATAAAAAAGGACGTTCAATTTGTAAATTTTTGGCGAATAGTCCAAAAGGGACGAAAGATAACCACTTATATATATGGTAGAACAATGCTCATCAGCATGCTTAAGAAGTACACATATGAGAAGGACTTGGTTAGACCTGGCATGGCTAGATTTGCAACTACTTACTTGACTTTAGCTTGTCTACATGAAATGAAAGCATGTTTGATGAGGTTGTTCAGTTCTGAAGAGTGGAAAAAATGTAAGTTTGGTACTTCACAAGAGGGGAGAAAAGTGGATGACTCGATTTTGGATAATAGATTTTGGAAGAATGTAACCATATGCCTCAAAGTTGCTGGCCCTCTTATGGTAGTCCTTTGATTGGTGGATTCTGATCAACAACCCACCATGGGTTTCATATATGTTGAGATGGATCATGCAAAGGAAAGGATTAAAAGCAACTTCAATAATGTGAAGAAAAAGTAAGTTTTTTTAAACTATATCATTTAAATTCTAAAATATATTTATCTTTATCTATGTCTAATCTTAAATATGATTTCCTTGTTTCATAAATGTAAATGTAGTTATGAACCTGTTTGGGAAATTATTGATAAGAGGTGGGAGAACTAACTATATAGACCTTTGCATGCAGCTGCATATTACCTGAATCCTGAGTTGCATTTTGAAGATGACTTTAAAAAGGATAATGGAGAAGTGAAAGAAGGATTATTCATTTGTATAATGAGATTCGTAAAGGACGTTGGGGTAAGGAACAAAAGTAATAGGCAACTTCTTGAATTTCATTTTGCTAAAGGTCTCTTTTCTATGGAGAATGCAATAAACTCTAGAAAGACTATGCCACCTGCAGAATGGTGGGAAATGTTTGGGGATGGATGTCCAGAACTGAAGTGGTTTGATATTCGTGTTTTGAGCTTAACTTGTAACTCTTCTGGATGTGAGCGTAATTGGAGTTCATTTGAAATGGTAATTGACCTTCATGAGTTTATTTGTGTTTAAAGTATATTTGTTTTTGTTTAGTGTAGACAAGTTATTAACTTTGATATTGAATGTTATTTATAGGTTTATACAAAGAGGAGAAACCGCTTGCATCAAAAGAAGATGAATGACTTAGTTTATGTCATGTACAATTTGGAGCTCAAGAGTAGACAAATAAGAAAAACGATTGCTCTTCCATTTGAAGATATGGAATTGGATAATGAGTGGATAACACAAGAGGGAGATGATATTTTTGATGAAGCAATGTCAATGTCCAACTTGAGGAACCTCTAGGTGAAAGTGGTAGTGGAAACAATATTGACTTGGTTGGAGGAAGTTTAAGTGATCCAACTTTGGATGCATATGATATTGACAATTTGGTTTTGAATGATAATGCTCAAGATCACTTCTTATAATAACCTTAGTTTTCAAAAAAAAAAAAAAAAATCTCATGCTAACAGCGTGGGAACGGCGCGGTTAGCGTGGGGTGCGGCGCCAGTAGCGTGGGGAGTGGCGCCATTAGCGTGAGATCGCACCAGAAGGCTTTTTCCTTCGAACAACTGGCGCGATTAGCGTGAAAATGGCGCCGTTAGCGTGGGAGACGCTCCAGAGGCCATTTCATGCGGCTTTATGGCGCGGATAGCGTCAGTGTGGCGCGATTAGCGCCAGTATGGTCTGGAGACCCTTTTGATTCGAATATTTGGCGCGAATAGCGTCAAATATGGCGCGAATAGCGTCAAATATGGCGCGGTTAGCGCGGGAACGCGGACAGACCCAATATTAAAGGCCATTTTACGAACTTTTGGCCAAAAACATGGTTTCTTCTTCCTCCAGCGACCCTTCCACCATTGTTGAGCACCCAAGCTCCATTTCTTCATCTTAGTTCACCAAAATACATCCCTTAAACATATTTTGTGATGGAGATCACATATAGAGCTTGAATCCAACCCCATTTCACCTTGAAAACCCCCAAATCAAAGGATCCCTTTCTCAAGGGAAGTTCGTGGAACTTGAGCTCGACGAAGAACGACGACAAATCGTGAGTACCCACGCTAGGGGAAGTTGTCCGTGGACCTTCTTTGCCATCCTTGAGGTAAGAAACTCAAGAATCACCTCTTGATTTAAGAGTTGGGATTTTGGGTGAATAGTGACCCACTTTTGATAGAGCTTGTTTTAGCTTTGGGTCATGTTGAAACATGTGCTTAGAATGTTGTGAGGATGTAAGATTAGCTCTTAAATGTGAATTTGGTGAATGTTGATTTCATGGCTCCTTGTGATGCATGTTATTGTTGTTGGGCTGAGTTGCTTAGCCAAGTATGAACATGCTAGAGCCTTGAATGGTGGTTTAGATGGCCTTGTGAGGCTATTGGCTTGATGGCTTGTGTACGCCAAGTCTTGTTGAACCATAGGATAGATGACCTTGTGGTTTTGGAAAGGATTGTGAGTCCTTTCATGTTTGAGCGGTTGTGAACCGTGTATGCTTTGTGCCTTGTGTGGCTTGGATGTTTGATGCATGCTTGTATGTGCCTTGATAAGGCGTGACACCGCAGGTGTCAGTGGCGTGGGACACAGAGCACGGGAAGAACTGCAGAGCTCGGCTTTGCCAGGTAAGTTCTGGACCCTTGGGGATGTTTCCCACTTGTGTGTGCTCTACCATACTCCGCGGGAGTAGTGGTTTCATTCATGACTCATGCATTGTGATGATGTTGCATGCTCATATATATACATATGCTTGTATTTGTGCTTGATAGATGTATTAAGCCTGTTGTTAGATCCTTTGGCCATTAGGATATATATGGACCTCCCTAGGAGAGAGCGCAACTCCTAGTTTGGCTGGCTCTGGTTGACTCGGTCCCGGGATGCGGAGATTCCCTGACGCCAAGAGCTAGGATGTGTCCCGTCGCAGTGAGTGCCTAGTCTCGGAGGTACCATATACGTGCATCCATGCTAAGGGGTAGCACCCAATGGGATGGCACGGGTGTGAATTCCGGTTTCACACTGAGGTCGGTGTTTGACTCGGTCCGCCGTACATAGAGCACCGGGATTGCTTGCTTTGTATTGTTATGAGAGGCCGGGATGGCCCAGTGTTGCGATGCCATGATGTTGTGTGTCATGATGAGTGAGCCAGGGTGGAGGAGATGCCTCCAAGGACCCTGAGCTTACTGAGATTTTATCTCACCCCGTGTGGGGCTTATGCTTTTCAGGTGATGCTTCTGGCAGAGGGGAGCAGTCTCAGGGCGGGAGGCCCCAGTAGAGACGTTACCTGCTTGGCCTCGGGCAGCAGAGGATAGCTTGGAGCTCGGCTCAGCTATGAGGATGTTTTGTATGCTTGGAGCTCGGCTCAGCATCTTGTGTTATTTTGATGTATACCCCTGTGAGGGAAGATGTGCGTTGCGCATGTATTTTGTTTTATACACTGATGTATTTTGTATGCCCTCGTGAGAGGAAGGATCCGTGGGATCAGAAAGCGCTCGGACGCTTATTGTTGTATATATGCACCTCGGGTGCCAGTGATGTATATATATATATATATATATATATATATATCCGGTTTTCGTTCTGTTATGCTTACTTCTGTCTATATCTTTGAGATATTTGTGTTTCTGCCTATGGTTAGTTGTATGATCTGGTTAAGCAGGGGCTTGTGTTGATGCTTGATGTGGGTTGTGATTCCATACATAATGTTATCAAGAAATATGATTTGGTTTTATGCTTCCGCTATGTCTTAATATGTTTTAATTAACTTGTTTAAGCGCTAATCTGATGATTATACAATGATAATACACCGGGTATACACGGGGTGTTACACTTCTCAACCAAGGAAGAGCTTGAAGAAGATGGAGATGAGGATGGTGGTGGTGGTGGTGACCTTGGACATGATTATATTGCAGGATTAATGGACATTTAAACTATTTCTATGTTTTATAACTGTTTTATTTTCAGAACTTATGTTTAGTATTATACTTTTACTTTATGTTTGACTGGAAAAATTTTAAGAACTATTTCTATGAATTTTTATGTTTCATATTTATATAATTATATATATGTAATTCATTATTTTTTTGTCTGAATTAGACCCTGACGATTCTACGATTCGATTCTACTAGGCCTCCACGATTCTACGTAGAATCGCGATTCTGACGACCTTGGTCCAGGGTATTGTTGGTCTAACAAGGATGTGATTCACCCTGGGTGCGCTCATTGATCGTATAAGCAAGAGTGTTCGTCCCCTTGGGGGCGTCTCACACAAGCCTCCAAATCATCGTGGTTGGCCTTCAATTTTCTAATTTCTTCTTCGTGACAATGTTCCATCTCTGCAATGTGTGCTTGAAGTTGACGAAGAGTGTCATTATCCATCATGGTCGTCGGAGGGCGTTGGAGTTTTCTGTGAGTGGCTCTCGCCGAAGGCTAGAGCGTACTAACCATGAATGCAAGAGGCCGCGAGGGAAGTTTTACCGCGGTCCCACAGTGGGCGCCAAATGTACTTATCGAAATTTGGAACTGACTGACGTCAGAGTTGATGTAGTTAAGATGGGCTCCACGATCTCTCACGTCAGATTTACAGATGTCCTCCACTTGGGAAACATGAGGGGGGGACCTGGAAAACAAAAGACTCTGACTCTCAATTAAGTACGTGAGTGAGTTGAGAGTGAATCAAAAGGGGAGATAGAACCTAGTATTTATAGCATTGGATGAGAGCCTCGGGTCCTTGATTGTCGGGGTTGTTACAACTCTTATAGGTAATTTCTATCTACTAGATAAGTGGAATGTCTGTAATTTGAAAAGAGGATAATAACATTATCATTAAAATTCAAATATATTAACAACTTACTAGCCCCATAGTCCAACTGCTAAGGGAGTTACGTCCATGCTCTTGTAGTAGGGCTGATGGGGAGGACTGATATCACGTTGTCGACACGCACCAAAACAATTTAACTAAGCTAATTCTGTAGCATAGAGATAACCTAGGTCGACTCAGATACACGATCAATATGGTTCTAGCTTCAATTCAATGGTAACGGTAAGGGGGGAATTTTATCAAACAGTTTGTGTGCGTAAGTAAAACTTGCAAAAACGTAAACTAAAATTAAAGAGCAACACAGAAACTAACAGAATTCAAAAGAAATAATGTAAAACAGAATTTAAAACATCAATCCAATTCACCTCACCAAGCAATTCGAATCATCATTGTTCTCAGAAATTAATCCTATCATGAAAGTTCATTCAATCTCATTAGAAGCAACTCAATCGACTTAACCCCTAAATTGATTGAAATCACAACCCTAACTGAAATATCATCCAATTAATCTGTGATTAATATTCAAAATTAGGAAATGAATCCATAACCTAATCTTTTTTCAATCCTAAACGCATTCATAATCATGAAAACGGAATAGCAATTGAAGAAGAAGATGAACATTCAAATAGAATTCGAAATACTAAACCAGAACTCAAATTCTCCTTGTGCTTGGGTTGGATTCTTGGATTGATTGAGGATTTAGCCTTTCATGATCATCATCAGTGAAAGCCCCATGAAATGGTTGCACGAAAATGGAAGCACAGCAAAACGAAAATGAAGAACAATGAAGAACAAGGAAGAACAGTAGAGAGAAAATGAGAGCAAGGGTTTTGATCCTAAAAACTTAAGAAAAGGAAATGCAAAACTGTTTTTATTGAAATGAAAAGTGTGATCCATGTTTCACTAAAGTCACTAATATATGTATTGACTGAGTTCTGAAAATAAAATGGGCCACAAACAAATCCAACAATCTAATTATTTGCTATTTACAACCATGAAAGTCAAATTCGCAGCCCAAAATTACAAGTGCAGAGGCGCTAACTTCAAAGCTTAAAATGACCCTCTAAATGATAGAATTGGCCTTGGACTATTTCTAGAAAACATGTAGATCTCTTTGTTATCTTTCCAAGGACTCCTAGAACACTCCATTCGAAGATCGGTAGCACCCTATAGGTCCTGCACAAGTCAGATACGTCAAGTGAGCCAAAAATCCGAAAATACGCAACAATTAGCAATTAAGCCCACTTACTTGCCTAGGCCAAAAACTGAATTAGAATAGGAAAATAAAGGTCCAAGAGAGGTCAAATAAGCTAAGAAGGATAGAAAAATACTCAACTAAAAGCACTCTATCA
>PYAF01000352.1:411439-433758 GCA_007407185.1 Glycine tomentella
GTATTAAGTTTTCTGCAGTAACTTTGTATTTTGTTGATTCTATTGTATTTGGGTTTTCTTGCAAGAGGGGATAGTGTTTCTCCAAGGGAGATAGGTTTTCTCCAAAGACAACTGAGTAGGTTTCTCAGTGTGGGTTTAGCTTCTAAGGATCTAATAGGGTTTTAGATCTCTGAACTTCCTCTAGGGTTGAGGAAGAGAAACTTGTAATTGCTTGTAAGAAACATAATTGCAATAGTGGAACTCTACTCTAGTGCTGAGTAGAAGAAACTGGATGTAGCCTCATAGGTTTTGAGGTGAACCAGTATAAATCTTGTCTCTTGATTTATATTCTGTAGTTTACATCATATCTTGTGTGAATGATATCTTGTGTATTGTGTTTTCTTCTTTGTGAAGTTGATTCTTGAGGTATTACAAATCTTGGATTAATTTTGGATAAAGTTTTTCAATTGATTTTTTGATAAAGATCCAAAGGGAATTAAACTCTGATTTTAAACTCTGATATTGTTGAAAGAAAATTTTAACTTACCAAGGTTAACCAATTCACCCCCCCCCCTCTTGGTTAAGTGTGAGTGGTTCTTATTTTCCACAATAAGATGAAGAAAGAAGGAAAGTCTAAGAGAGCCTGTTGGGAAGATAATGAATCAACAACTTCTGAATCATCAACTGAAGATGAAGAAGCAAATATGTCTCTCACTTCCACAATTAATGAAGATGATAATCTCTCAATTGTTGGAATTAAGGTAAGTTCTGAACTTGATCAAGTTATTGATGCTTTTCAAGAAATGTATGAAGAGGCCCAAAAGCTTGCAAAATCCAATAATAAGCTAAAAGGAAATCTTAGATGACATGTTGCAAAAATTACAAAATTACAAATTGAAATTTGTAACTTAAAAGAAGAAAATGAAAAACTTGTTTCAAGTTACAAAATGAATGGATGTGTATGTGCTTCTTCTTCAACTAATGTTGACAAATACAATATGTTGCAAAAGGATTTTGATGATTACTAAAGAAGTCAAGGAGAAAAATACATGTTACTCTTATCCAAGAATAATGATTTGATTGATCTTTTGATAAAACTTTACAAAGGTAAATGCAACTTAGTTGAAATGTTGAGTGTGCATAAATATGCTGGAGATATTTCTGGTTTGGGTTCCATATTTGTACCACCAAAACAGAAAAATCAAAAGAATTTCAATAACTCAGGATCAATCAAAATGCTTACTTAAGGAATTCATCAAAATCTGTAACATGCAACTATTGTATGATGAAAGGACATACATCTTATAAATGTTATGCTAGGAAATTCTATGCGCCTAATGGAGATTGCATTTGCGTGAAAAAGAAGAAGAAAGTAGTTAACCCCTATGGACCCAATCTCAATTGGGTACCTTCCTCTATAAATTGATTTGGATTTTGCAGGTATGTCTAAGAGTAAGATCTTCATTATGGCATCTTGATAGTGAATGTTTTAGATATATGACTGGTGACATGTTAATGCTCACAAATTTGACTCTTAAAGATGGTGGATTTGTCACCTATGGAGACAACAACAAAGGGAAGATCATTGGAGAAGGCAATATAGGAGACAACTTCAAAACCAAAATCAGAAATGTTCTTTGTGTGAAAGGTTTAAAGCACAATCTCCTAAGTATAAGCCAACTCTATGATAAAGGGTTCAAAGTGTCATTCAATGACAATTGCTGCATGATATGTGATGGACAAAATGGTGAGGTGATGCATATAGGTAAAAGAAAAGGTAATATCTATTTACTCTCCATAGATCATGCATTCTTTCACAACACTTCTTGCTTAATAAGTAAAATTGATGAAACTTGGCTGTGGCATAGAAGGGCAAGTCACATTAACATGCATCATATGAACAAGTTAATTAAAAAGGATTTAGTCATTGACTTACCCAAACTCAAGTTTGAAAAGGACAAATTATGTGATGCTTGTCAAAAGGGGAAACAAACAAAAAAAAATTCAAAGCAAAAATGTTGTTTCTACTTCAAGACCCCTTGAATTACTTCACATAGATTTGTTTGGTCCTTATAGAATTATGAGTTTTGGAGGTAATTACTATGGGCTTGTCATTGTAGATGATTATTCTAGATTCACATGGACTTTGTTTTTGAAATCCAAAAGTGATGTTTTCAATGCTTTTAAAAAATTGATCAAACTTGCTCAAAATGAAAAGAGAAGCAAAATTATCTCAATAAGAAGTGATCATGGTGGAGAATTCCAAAATGAACATTTTGAAAAATTTTGTGAAGAAAATGGAATTATCCACAATTTTTCAGCTCCAAGAACACCTCAACAAAATGGTGTTGTGGAGAGGAAAAATAGATCCCTTGAAGAAGGTGCTAGAACTCTTTTTAATGAGACAAATTTGCCTAAATATTTTTGGGATGATGTTGTAAGTAGAGTTTGCTACATTTTGAATAGATTGCTAATAAGGTCTATTTTAAAGAAAACCCCTTATGAACTATACAAAGGTAGAAAATCAAACATTTCTCATTTGAGAGCATTTGGTTGCAAGTGTTTTGTTTTAAATAATGGTAAAGAATCACTTGCAAAATTTGATGCTAAAGCTGATGAAGGCATTTTCCTTGGATATTCATTACATAGTAAAACATATAGAGTTTTCAATAAAAGAACTTTGTGCATGGAAGAATCTGTATATGTGATTTGCGAATCTAATCCCTCTAAGGAGGAAAAAAGTGTGATATAGATGCAGGTCCTTTGGAGGAGTTCATCCAGCTTAATGATTCAATGTATAAAGAAAAAGAAGAACCACGTGCTGAAACAAAATAATCAACACCAGTTCAAGAGCCAAAAGATTGGAAAACTATAAGAGATCTCTCCCTTGACAATATCATTGGTGAAGTCTCAAAGGGAGTATCTACTAGATCTTCATTAAGAAATATCTGTTGTAATATGGCTTTTGTTTCACAAATAGAACCTAAGAATATTGATCAAGCCTTAATTGATTAACATTGGATGCATGCCATGCATGATGAATTGAATTAATTTAAGATAAATGAAGTTTGGGAACTTGTTCCTATACCTTCTTCTCTCAAATCTATTGGCATTAAATGGATTTTTAGAAACAAACTTGATGAGAGTGGAATCATAGTCAGAAACAAAGCTAGATTGGTTGCAAAAGGTTACAACCAAGAAGAAGGCATTGACTATGAGGAAACCTATGCTCCAGTTGCAAGATTGGAAGCCATTAGGTTATTGCTTGCATATGTATGTTTAATGGATTTTAAACTTTTTCAAATGGATGTTAAAAGTGTTTTCTTAAATGGATATATTGAGGAAGATATATATGTAGAGCAACCTCCTGGTTTTGTTGATTTCAAACATCCAAACCATGTTTTTAAACTTAAGAAGGCTCTTTATGGCTTAAAACAAGCTCCAAGATCTTGGTATGAAAGATTAAGTAAATTTCTGCTTGAACAATCTTTCACAGAAGGATATGTTGATAAAATCTTGTTCATCAAAAGACAAAATAATGATATCTTATTGGTTCAAGTATATGTTGATGATATAATTTTTGGTTCAACTAATCAATTGCTATGCAAAGAATTTTCTATCTCTATGTAGAATGAGTTTAAAATGTCAATGATGGGAGAATTAACAATCTTCCTTGGACTTCAAGTGAAGCAAATGAAGAATGGAACATTTCTAAATCAAGCCAAGTATTGCCTTGAAGTGATCAAAAAGTTTGAAATCGAGAAAAGCAAAGATGATGCAACTCCAATGGCAACATTAACCTATATTGATTTAGATGAAAAAGGAAAGAAGGTTGATGAGTCAAAATTTAGAGGAATGATTGGATCATTATTGTATTTGACAGCTAGTAGACCAGATATTATGCTGAGTGTATGCTTGTGTGCAAGATATCAAGCAAATCCCAAAGAATCACACCTCACTGCAGTTAAAAGAATCCTCAAATATCTTAAGTCAACACCAAAAGTTGATCTTTGGTATCCTAAAGGTGCATCAATTAATATAGTTGGTTATTCTGATTTTGACTTTGCAGGGTGCAAGTTGGATAGAAAAAGCACTAGTGAAACTTGTCATCTACTAGGAAGTTCATTGATCTCATGACATTGCAAGAAACAATCTTGTGTTGCTTTATCAACAACTGAAGCTGAATATATCTCTGCTGAAAGTTGTTGTGCTCAAAGCTTATGGCTAAAGCAACAATTACAAGATTTTGGTGCAGAATTAAAAGAAATACCTCTGTTATGTGACAACACAAGTGCTATCAACATTTCCAAGAATCCAATAATTCACTCAAGGACCAAACACATTGAGATAAGGCATCATTTCCTTAGAGATCACATCCAAAAAGGTAATATCAAAATTGACTTCATTGATACTCACAATCAATTAGCTAATATATTCACTAAACCTTTAGCTAGAGATAGATTCTATACTCTTAGAAACATGCTAGGTATCTTGGATGAATCTAATCTTTATTAGCATGATTGTTATGTACGTATCTATGTGAAATAGCTTCATACTTGTTCAATCATCACATGTGCCTCCAAATTCCAAGTTGTGCTGCATAAAACATTGTTCATTCTAATATTTTCACTATAATGATCGATTAGAGCACGAATTAATCGATTAAATGAACTTGAAACATGGCTGAGAACAATGTTTGTGCTTATGTAATCGATTACACAAGCAAAATAATCGATTAATCTTCATAGAAAAATAATTCTAGTAAATGAATTTCTCTGTAATAATCGATTAAGTCACGGATTAATCGATTACACAATACAAAAATCCTTTTACAAAATTTAAATTCACTGGAATAATCGATTACAATGAATGGTAATCGATTAAATTGTTTGAGAAACTGTTTCAAAAAAATTCAAATCCTTCTGGAATAATTGATTATGAATTGAATTAATCGATTACACAAGCTCCAAATTGATTTTATATTTCAAATCTCACTGTAATAATCGATTACATATGGAAAATAATCGATTACACTTCATCTTCCTTAACTGAATTTCACTGAAATAATCGATTACATTACGAATTAATCGATTACAGCTTCTACAGAAACTGATTTTGCCTACGAATTAATCGATTACAGAAGCATATAATCGATTATTCATGGAGTTACTGTAGAATCTGCCAAATTTTCTTGGAAATTGTAACTGCCCAACTGCCACCTAATTCAAATTTGAATCTTCTCTGCTTTAATGTTAGTGGGTTAATTCATATTAACTGTTCCTCATTTCAAATTTTAAAACTTTGGAGCCCAAAATTTTCTATAAATACAGCTTTGGTTGAAGGAAGAAATCACACCATTCTCATCTTCTTTCTTAAGCACTGTTTTGTTCTTCTTCCCTCTGAGTCTAGAAACTCTGCCCAGATAGTCTCTCATCAACCTTTAGCCATATCTACATCTAAGAGAGTCAAAACCTCCAAAAGAAAGGCTGGTGAAACCTCTAACCCTGCTGTCAATAGGTTAGATCATTGGTTTCCTGCTGAGAGAGACAAAATGACCTATCTTCAGTTTAATGCCACCAAATTAGTCTGTCCTCCCAAACACCTTGAACTTGACTGGTTCATTAGGGAAGATTTTCAATTCCCTGCTTTTCTTGAAACTCAAGGATTGAGAAAGTTTGTTGAGATGAAGGGTACCTTTTACCTTAAATTAGTAATGGTGTTCTACACCTGTGCTAAGGGTTCTATGGATGGGACCCTTCTGTCCCAAGTGAATGGTGTAGCCATGGAAATTACTCCTGAAGTCTGGGAAGCAGTTGCTGGAATTTCCTTTGAAGGGGAAAGGAAATTTGAAGAAGAGGCTGGGGGATATAATAGGGTTGAAACCTATAGGGGGATGCTTCTTGATCTCCAAATGAGGCTTAAGCTTAGGCTAAGCACTGGCCTAATGACTCATGAAGACAGACTCCTTCACTACATAATCACCTACATTCTAACCCCTAGAGCCATCAATCATGCCCAAGCCACTGATGATGACCTCCAACTTGTGTATGGTCTCAAGAATTCCATTCAGATGAATTGGATTCTTATTCTTGAGGAAATAATGCTTAAGTCCAAGAGGTTAATGAGTTACCCTTTTCCATATGTTGTACTTGTTTCCAGGTTTATTGATTATTTTAATATAGATGTCTCTAATGAGGTTGTTAACAACACAAACTCAAGCAACAACCTCATCAAAGAGAAACATCTCACAAAGCTAAGGATGGTCAAAACCCCTCAAGGATGAAGAAGCCGATGAAGAGGCTGAAGAAGAAGGCCCTGCTCAACCATCTTACAGTCCATTTGAATCTCTTATGATTCAAAAGATGGATGGCTTATTGTCCTTACATCATGAGCACAGGGCTGAGACAAATTCATCTTTGGAGGAGATAAAATCTAGGCTAGAAAACATAGAGTCTAAGCTTATCTTTGATTGTTCTGAATCCTTTTAGGATTTCAATGTTTTCTTTCTAAATTTCTTTAAAGTTTCTTGTATTTCCTCTTGTTTTTCATCTGCTTTCTTTTCTATTTTTTTTATCAATGTACTGTTCCTCCCTTATTGATTAATGAAGTCTTTATTTTTCTCCTTCTCATTATTTGTTGTGCTAGTTTTTGTCTTTGATAAGTCAAATAGGGAGAGAAATATTGATTGATATCATACTCTGTTGTGCTCTGTTTTTCTGCTGAGTTTTGCACAAATCAAAAATTAATGAATTATTTAAGTAAGGGGGAGCAAATTGAGCAAATTAAGTCTAAGGAAGCAACTAATGCAAGTTAATGATTAATGTTTATGCAAGCATATCTCTTAACACTTGTTCTTGGAAAAGAGACTTATTTGTTTTTAGGATTACAAAGTTCAAACTCTTCTATTTTTCATCCCTCAAAGCACTTCAAAATCAAACACATGGTCAATCAAATATTTGGCATGTTCAAAGCCAAAAAGGGGGAGATTGTTGGATATAGGGGGAGCAACATGAAGAATGAAGCCTATGACTTAGAAGAATGTTTTGAGCTTTCACATGCCTTGAAGATTGTAATTCAAATGAAGTGTAGGAGAAGCCAATCTTTTGATCCTTGCATTGCATGCACATACTCATTAACATGCTTAAATGTTTTTCATTAAAACATCAAAGCTACTCACAATTTGAAAAAGGATTTAATTGAGTAATGTTTTTGGAAAAATATAATTTTACTGTTTTAATCGATTACATAGTAGATTAATTGATTATTCAGTTCATGTTTAAAACTAGAAAAGCTTTGATGAACATTATAATCGATTACACAGCGGATTAATCGATTATTTGGTTCGTATTTGAAACTAGAAAGTTTTGGTGAACACTTTAATCGATTACTCATTTCTTGTAATCGATTACATAGTGTAAAATGGTTTTTGTTCCTTACTGTGATAATCGATTACCATTACTCGTAATCGATTACATAGGCTATTTTGAAAAAGCTTGCTTTGATGCTTTAATCGATTACTGATATTCGTAATCGATTACACATGCTATTTTCTGAAACAACACTTTTCTGATTTAATCGATTACAACTCGGATTAATCGATTATTTTGTTCGTTGTTGAAACCCAGAATGTGCCTTGAACACTTTAATCGATTAAGTGACAATTTAATCGATTACATAAGCATTTTAATCGATTTTTTGGCATGTGTAATCGATTACAGGTTGTTACAAAATTCAGTTATAAATAGAAGGAAGGCTTGACTTGTTTTTTAACTTGAACACTTCGAATTTTCTGAGTATACACAAGCCTTCTAAGAGTTAGAAAGTGATTTTCTGGGTTCACTAACTTCTTGTCCCACTCTTTAATCTTCATGAGTATTGAATGATTTTTTGGCAAAAAACTTCAAGAGTTTTATGGAGAGCATGTTCTGAAATTCTGTTTCCTGCTATTCAACCTTGATTGGTAATTCATATGCATTCGCATTCATTGGATCATCAGGTTGTTTCTCTCCATAATCTTTGATTGTAATTTCATTTTTGTAATTTCTGTTATTTGATGCTATTGTAAATGGGTTTTTGAAGCTTGGGCTAGAGTAATGTTCTCTAGGAAAGAACAGAGTAGTGTTTTATGGTTCTTGTTCATTAGAAGTCTAATAGGGTTTTAGATTTCTATTCTTTATCCAGTGTTGATAAAGATAGTTTGTTGTAAAGCTTGTAAGAACAGAAATTTATAATAGTGGAACTCTAATCTAGTGTTGATTAAAAGAAACTGGATGTAGCTTCTCTTGAGAAGTGAACTAGTATAAATTTCTTGTGTTGATTTTCTTTATCTCTATTTCTACAAGTCATCTTGTTCACTTGTTCTTGGTGTCATTATCATTATTCAACAAGTTCTGTTTTGAGCTATTGGTTTCTTGAGCTGAGTAATGTGATTGAGTAAAAGCATTCTTGGTTTAAAAGTGATTAAGATCCTTTGACTCTGATTTTATAAATAAATTTTAAAAGATCAAGTTTAAACCAATTCTCCCCCCTCTTAGTTATTGTGGGTATTACTATTGTTTTCAGGTGACACTATTTGAGAATTGTGTTAATAGGGGGAAATTGTTGGTTGAGAAAATGTCTACGAAAAATACACTAGCTGGGAAGAAGTAGCTTTAACATACTGTTATCATTTGTTGTGGTTTAGTGTCAAGGCTACTTGATATTTGAACATTTCTTCTTCTTTTTTTTTTTATCTTCTTGATATATTAATTTACCTTAGTGGATTTGGCAAATAACTTCTTGGTTCCTACATTTTTTAGCTCTTGGTAGGACCTGGGTGTTTTTGTGAATACTCCCTTGACCAAAAGAAGGATGCAATTGAGATTAGAAAATGGAGGTTTGATGTTACATGAATTTCCCTTAAGGATATGATGTGGTAATTTAGTTTTAATTTTTAATCTAGTAAATGTAGGCTGATTATAATGTAGATTGCTTTTCTATCATTATATCATCTATATGTATGCTTTGGCTTTGCAATTTTTGTAGAAATGGAAGTGTGGAACTTCAATTCTGATTTGAAAATAACACTAAAGATTCTAAGGAACTGCCTCAAAGTTGTTTTTTTTTTTCTTTTTACCTTCCTTTTGATTACTTGTCAAGTTTGTTTTATATTTGACTTTATACTCTTATTTGGGTTAATTGGTTTTTGGATCAAACAAATCAAGAACTTTACTTTTTCATTTATTTGGGTTAATTTGCTTTTGATGTTTTTGCAATTTGACTTCAAGATGGAAGAGACTGAAGCCCCATCATCTCAAGAAGCATCTACTCCAAATACTTCTTAGAACGTTAGAGGGAAAATTGATACAGCTTGGGAACATTGTAAACAAATTGATGAGGGTGCTTCAAAAGTGACAATCATGTGTATTTATTATGATAAACGAGTTAAGGGAGGTGGTATTAATAGGTTTAAGGCTCACTTGGCTAGACAAAAGGTCCAAATAGAGGCTTGCAAGAAGGTTCATGTTGATGTCCAACATCAAATGAAGTAATTACTTGAACAGATTGAAAAAAACAAGAAAAGAAAAGTGCAGGAACAATCAAATGAAAGTGATGCATTTGAAATGGATGAAGACCTTGTGAGAAAAGTTGAGGAGTTATGTGGAACTCCAAAATCAGTTTCTTCCAAGTCTCAAAAGGGGAAGAACACTCATCATGTGAATGATTATTTCATGCCTAGAACAACTCTTGGAGCTCAACCTAGTTTGAAGAGTGTCTTGCAAAATAAGCAAATTGTAGAAAAGTGTGACAAAGTCATTGCAAAATGGATGATAGATGCTTTAGTGCCATTTAATGCAGTTAACTTGACATATTATCAATCTATGATTAATGCTATTAGTAGCATGAGTCCAGGGTATAAAGCTCCAAATTTTTATAGAATTCGTGGCCCTTTGTTAAATATGTGGGTTGATGAAGTGAGAAAACTTGATAGTTATAAAGAAGTTTGGAAGGAAACTTGATGTACTTTGATGGCTGATGGATGGACTGATCGCTCTAAGAGAACTCTCATTAATTTTCTTGTTTATTGTCCTAAAGGGACTGTTTTCTTAAGGTCAGTTGATGCTTCCTATATTTCCAAAATTGCTGAAATGTTGTTTAAGCTTTTCAAGGAGATGATGCTATATGTTGGAGCAAAAAATGTTGTTCACATTGTGACTGATAATGCTGCAAATTATGTTGCTGCTGGTAGGTTATTGGAAAAAGAGTTTCCTAAATTATATTGGTCTCCTTGTGCTGCTCATTAGATCAATTTGATGTTGCAAGACTTTGGGAAATTTGAGGAAGTAAGTGAGATTGTTTCACATGCCTCAAAAATTACTAAGTACATATATAATCATTGTTATGCATTATTCTTGATGAGACAACATATAGGCAGAAGAGATATACTCCGTCCAGCTTTAACTCAGTATGCAACTAATTTCATTGCCTTGCAAAGCATATTGGGCTAGAAGGATGTTTTAAGGGCTATGGTGACATCTAGGGACTGGACAAGCTGAACTTATGCCAAAGACTCCAAGGCTAAAAAATTTGTGGAACAAATCTTGGACTCTGGTTTTTGGAAACAGTGTGTTGATATTGTGAAGCTTATAGAGCCATTAGTTCATGTGTTACGTATTGTTGACAGTGAAAATAAACTTGCCATAGGTTTTCTTTACTAGGCTATGTATAAGGCCAGAGAGGAGATGGTTAGGAGGTTTAAGAGAAATAAGAGGAAAGTGAAGCCTTATTTGGAGGTCCTTGATAAGAGTTGGGATTCACAGCTTGACAAAGATCTACATGTAGCTTGTTATTGGTTAAATCCAGCTTGCAGATTCAATGCTGAAGAATTTGAGAAGCATAGGAACACACAATTTGACATTTTGGAACTCATTGATAGGTATACACATGAAGATATTGAGTTGCAAGATAAGTTAAATGAAGGCATGAGGGTATATAAAAATTTTGAAGGAGATTTTGCAAGACGAGCTGCAATACGTGAACGAAACACAGTCATGTCAAGTCAATTTAGTGTTTCATACTCTGATAAGTGATAACATTATTGATTTGTGATTTATTTTAGCGACTCATAATATATTCATTACATATATTTGATTTATTTATATGTTTTATTCTAGATCAATGGTGGGATTGTTATGGATATAGTGCTCCAGATTTGCAAAATTTGGCTATTCGTGTTTTAAGCCAAACTTGTAGTGCTTCGGGTTGTGAAAGAAATTGGAGTGTATTTGAGCACATCCATTAAAAAAAAAAAGGAACAAGCTAGAACATCAAAAGCTTAATGACCTTGTTTATGTTCATTATAACTTGAGGTTACAACAAAGGTATTATTATATTGATCATGCTTTGATTGTTATGCATTATTTTGGTTGATTATTTTTATTGTTCATATATGAGCATTTTGATCAATTTATTTAGGAATCGACTAAGGCAACAAAATTATGACCCAATCAATTTGGAAACTCTTGATGACCATTCTAATTGGGTGTTGGAGGAGTCACCACCATTCTTAACTCGTGAAGAGATGGAGGTTTTACATAATGATCTTGCAAATATGTCCATCCAATCAACATCAGATGATATTGATATGTTTCTTAATAACATTAGTATTTATTAGGTAACACTTATGTACTTAATTGCCAATTGGAATGTATAACGATATTGCCATAGATAAATTAAATCTGGATGAAGATAAGGATGATGATGTGCCACAACTACCAGACAATACCATGGAAGATGTTAATCCAAATGAAAGCAATATTGATGAAGAGTCTCATTCTTTTGATGAATAAGGTTACGTGAACTTGACCCTACATTGACTCATTAGATATAAATTATGGATGTTGTCATCTTGATGGTTTGATGCTATTTGTGTTTTCATTTCAAGACTTATTAATGGACTTGAGTAATTGTGTTATTGAATTAATACTTTTGAACTTGTGTTATCAACTTTAATATTTCAATTGTTATTTTGGATTTTGAAGTATGAATGGACTTGAGTAATTGTTGTTTAGTTTTTCAATTGTTATTTTTATAATTTGAATTTTTAATATAGATTAGGTCAAATCGAACCAACTTACCAATTAGACCACTGACCCACTATCTCAATCAAATCAATGATTAAACCAATTTTGATAACATTGCCTATATTATTCCCTTTATCACCTTCCTTTAGACAGTTAGACTGTCTCATGCTAACACAGAATGAAGAAATTTTAATTAAAATTATCCATCACTTTCCTTATTATACTATCCACATAATTCTTTAAACCAAAGCCCATAAACATAGCAAACATCTAAATCTAAATTTAGGTCCTAAATCCTGCTCCTGCTCCTGCTCGTGAATCTCAAGGTCAAACAACACTCACCACATTTCTCTCTCTAAGCCCAACACGGTTTTGATTTGTTTTTTGATTTCCACATTTTCTTTTTATTAATTATTTTATTTTATTTTTCACAATTATTTTTTGGGGGAAAACGAAATTCTAGATCGGACCAATGAGAACGCTCCGCACAAAGTGAGGGAAAAAAAACCCAAAAATAAAAACATCCAAAAAAAGACCCAAAAATTTCTCTCTCTCCTTGTTGATCGATCCATGCGAGAGGAACTCGAAGAAGCGTAATCCATCACCACCACCCAATCCACCCTCGCCTCGATTGGATTCGGCTTTGTGGCAACCACACGATTGTTGTAGTTGTCGTTTTGAGATCGGGAGGGAGGAATGAGAATGTGATGGTGTGGGCATGGGGGGTGTCGTTGTCGTTTTGGCGTGGTGGTAGGGTTGTTGCGGCGGTGGGGCTGCGGCGTGAACGACGATGCAGCTTCACTTCTCGCCGAGCATGAGAAGCATCACCATATCAAGCAACAGCAACAGCAACAACAATGGCTTTATTGACTTGATGAAGATCAAGGTCGCAGCTCGCCACATTTCCTATCGGACCCTCTTCCACACCATCCTTATCCTCGCTTTTCTTCTTCCCTTTGTGTTCATTCTCACCGCCCTCGTCACCCTCGAAGGTGTCAACAACTGCTCCTCCTTCGGTACTTTCTCAAATCTCATCCCCCTTTCGTCAATTCTTACATTGCAATCTTAGCATCTTTTGTCTGTTTTATATGCTAGATCTTGATTTGAACATTGTGTGCTTTGTGTTTATGTGATTTAAATAAATAAAAAATGAATATTGAGGGGTGAGAGTGTTTTGGATTTTTAGAGCAATAATTGTGTTAGTCTGTCTGAGTGATCCATGTAATCGACCTCATCTGGTGATAAGGTGTTATTTGTTGTTGTTTGTCGCAAGTGATCCGTGTTTAGTATATCGATGGATTTAGGATGGCCACCGATCCTTGTAGTTGATGTCATCTAGTGAGATAAATTAAAATTGCGTTGTTGTGTGTGGTAGTGCAATTTTTTAAGTGATTTTTGTGGTGAAAGTTTTGTAGCTGCTGGCTAGTGTTAACCGTCATGCATACTTTTGTTTTAGGATCTGAATTTTGAAGTGTGTCTGGGTGGTTTGAGTGTTTTGTTTGAGTGGTTTTGGTTGCGCTTGGCAAGTGTTTCTGAATTCTGTAGGCTGTTGAGTATTGCGTTTGAGGAATCTTAGGGGAAACATTATGTTTTTGACTGAAAAACTACTAGTGCGATTGTGAATTGTTAGGGGAAAGATTATGGGTCAATGTTTGTTGTTTTTAAGGTCCCTGTCTAAGCAATGATTGGTTCTGCTGTTTTTGTTATGTTGGTAATGATTGTAGTCTTCTCTATCTGTTTCTTTCTTACTGAAACATTAGCTGTATGTAGCTTGCTTTTTTTATGATACTTGGATCAGGTTCTGAAAGTTTATTATTTGTGCCTTTTTTATGTCTCACCTTGTGCCTTTTATAGACCATTGATTGACTCCTTATTTTGTGCCCCAGATTGTTTAGGTAGGCGTTTGGGACCGAGGCTTCTTGGTAGGGTTGACAATTCAGGGGTAAATAATTTTTATTATCATATCCAGTAAAGTAATGGTTTAAATTATTTTTTGAAATCCGTGTGGTTATGATGACACTGATGGTGTTGCAGAGACTGGTTAGAGATTTTTACAAGATCCTTAACGAAGTGAAGGCTGGGGAAATTCCACCTGATCTAAAGCTGCCGGATTCTTTTGATCAACTGGTTTCTGATATGAAGAACAATCAGTATGATGCAAAAACTTTTGCATTCATGCTAAGGGGAATGGTAAGTTGCTTGTTTCATTGAACACAAAGTGTTGTCTGTTTCTTGGTTAATTAATATTGAGTAAGGAAGAGGTTGTCTCAAACTGAATTCTATTGACATTTATAAATCTTGTCTTATGGCTATACAACGAAAACACGCTAACACAATATTCTGTTCTTGATAACTTATATAATAAAGGCTCAATATTCTGTCTAGAGATATAATGATTCAGTTCATGACTTTTCTAGATTAATATTTATTTCAAATTTATTAGTCTATGGCTTTGGTTTTGTTAATTGGATGTAAGTCCCTGCTACACTTGATTCTGTGTTGTTGTGGTAGCATTGAACTGAGTATTGACTGTTGTATTATATGGAATTTTCTCAACATGTAGGATTTGACTATATTTTTGGTTCATCTCTAACTAATATTTACATAGAAAAATCTAAACACAGTTTTGTTTTGTCTATGGAGAGATTGAAAGTGCTTCTGAATTATGTAGGTGCTATGCTTAGTTGTATATGTTTAATTTACTTGTTGCATGGAGAAAGGGATATCTTGCTTTTGATGATGTTGCTGCTAACTTCGTTAATTTAACCTTGTAAAGAAATCAGTTGGGAATACTTTACCAAGATTGTTAGGTAGGTTGCTTTTGATATAGATATATACTGGTTGTTCATCTACTATGAATGCTGGTTTATAATTTTACTTGAATCTAGTATGATGCCACTGTACCGGAAAATAGATAATCATGATTGCAAGGTTGATCTGTGAAACTTAGCATAAGTATATTCATATCTTTAATTCATCTTGCAATAGCTTAGTCACATTGTTTCGCTATACAGTACTGTTCTTGTATTAAAAATTGTGATAAATGGTGATTTGATTTTATTGATCTTTGTAAAAATGATGTGCTTCTTGGGCAGATGGAAAAACTTGAGAGAGAAATTAGAGAGTCTAAATTTGCAGAGCTGATGAATAAACACTTCGCAGCAAGTTCTATCCCTAAAGGGATTCATTGTCTGTCTTTACGTCTGACTGATGAATATTCATCAAATGCCCATGCACGCAAACAATTGCCTCCTCCCGAGTTACTTCCTTTACTGTCTGACAACTCTTACCACCATTTTATTCTGTCAACTGATAACATATTGGCTGCTTCAGTAGTTGTTGCTTCAACTGTCCAGTCATCTTTGAAACCTGAGAAGATTGTCTTCCATGTGATCACGGATAAAAAAACATATGCGGGTATGCACTCATGGTTTGCACTGAATCCAGTCACCCCTGCCATAGTCGAAATCAAAAGCATTCACCAATTTGACTGGTTGACTAGAGAGAATGTCCCAGTGCTTGAAGCCGTAGAAAATCAAAATGGGATTAGGAATTACTACCATGGGAATCATATTGCAGGAGCCAATCTCAGTGACACCAGTCCACGTAAATTCGCATCTAAATTGCAGGCCAGAAGTCCAAAATACATATCTTTACTCAACCATCTCCGCATATACTTACCAGAGGTAAATTGCATTCAACAATGATCATTCTGTTTTCTTCGTCCATCTCCGCATATCTATTGTTGCTTGTTCAAGTAGATCATTGTTAACTTTAAATTGCTTTTGCATCGCATTGCATTGCTTTCATCAGTATTCTGAACTTACACGCCAGTTATAGCTGAGATTGCTATTTTTTTTATACTATAAATATTAATGTTAGATAAAATGTTTTTGTTGTCTTTCTCTTTTGAACATAAATTGTGTTCTGTTTGATATATTTGAGCTGATTATGTTGGTCTTATTTGTCGAACAGCTTTTCCCAAACCTTGACAAGGTGGTTTTTTTGGATGATGATGTGGTGATTCAGTGTGACTTGTCTCCACTTTGGGAAATTGACCTGGAAGGAAAAGTTAATGGAGCTGTGGAAACATGCAGAGGTGAAGATGAGTGGGTAATGTCTAAGCGCTTTAGGAACTACTTCAATTTTTCCCATCCTCTCATTGCAAGAAATTTGGACCCTGATGAGTGTGCATGGGCTTATGGAATGAATATCTTTGATCTGCGTGCATGGAGAAGAACTAATATACGAGAGATATATCATTCTTGGCTGAAAGAGGTAAAAAGTCCACATATACTCAGACTAATATAATTTTAGTTTTTCAAAATTTTAAATTATTCTTTTGATTTTCAATAATTTGAGTGGGTTAAACATCTATATGTCAATAATGTGATTACATGATCTTTAGTTTCCTTCTGTTTTTTGTCTTCTTATTGAACCCCCCTTTCCTAGTGAAACTGAAAGAGGGGGTTCGTATTGGGAATTCTTGGGCATTTGGTCTTTAATGTTTCTGTTACCAAAAAAAAAAATTTATTGACAGTTTCACTATGGCAGAATCTGAAGTCAAATCTGACAATGTGGAAGCTTGGAACCCTGCCTCCTGCTTTGATTGCATTTAAAGGACTTGTTCATCCGATTGATCCCTCTTGGCACATGCTTGGATTGGGTTATCAGAACAATACCAATATTGAGAGTGTGAAAAAGGCTGCTGTTATTCACTACAATGGCCAGTCAAAACCTTGGTTGCAAATTGGCTTTGAACATCTTCGGCCATTTTGGACCAAGTATGTCAATTATTCTAATGATTTTTTGAGGAACTGTAACATCCTTGAATCATAGTCTGCCAATGTGGAGCACAATGTTTTGTACAACAGTGAATATGAAAGGGACGAGTAAATACATGATTCATCTAAATTTTTGCAGCTTGAAATTTTCTTCAAGATGAATTTGACAAGGCAAATATAAAATTGGTTGAGAGGGCAAAGTGATAAAAAAAAAATTGTGGGTGGATTTGCTTCTATTCCCTACATTTTTGCAGATGATACAGTTACCATTCCTGCATGGCCTTAAAGAATCATTTGAGCCTTGAGTTGTGACATAGACACACATCCTCTATTTTTGGTTTGTGAAAGGATACTATTATTGATCTTCTATGGGGCAAATACAGCAAAGATTCCATAGTTGAATATTGGAGAATAAAGTGGATGCTGGAGATAAAAAAAAGTCGGGATTGTTTCATCAATCTAGTTGGTGTTGAGAACACAAGTGCTAGAACAGTTAATTTGTGAGGTTCCCCCCTCTAGAGCAGCGTTTTACCCTTCATTAGTTTCTTATTTTTTGTTAGTACCAATTTTTACCTTCATCCACTTTGATTTGATATCATGATGGTGAATTCTAGGAGTAGTTCATGAGATTTGCTTTGTTATGGTTCAGTTCCATTGAATTGGGGAACTGTTTGTAGGAAATATATATATATATATTGTTATTCATTATGTACGATTACCAGACATTGGAAATGTGCAGAAAATTCATTTTTTCTCTTCTCCATCCTTGCAATGCCGGGTCATAATCGTTATCCTCATTTTTGTGCCTTGTGCTTTCACAACTTTGATACTGCACAATTTTAGAAGTAAATGCAAGTTACTATTTGGTAACAAAAGTTTGGCCAATTTTTGGTAAGAAAATTCAATGCGAATCAATCATATTGGTTAAGAACATTAATGAGAAAAAGGCTTTATACTACACCTTTTGACTTATGTGAGTAGTTATTAAGGAGAAGGGGTAAATAACTCCAGGTAGAGCTAGAGGTATAGATTGCTCAGTTGTGTGGGGTTATTAAAAGTCAGTAATAGTGGCTGATTTGTCACATGCAGCTAGTTAATGGCTATATTAAAAAAAATAATTGAAAAGTTAGTTAATAAGTTGAAAATTAAAAATTAACTTATTAAATGATAGTTGTTTCATAAAATTAGTTATTAAAGTAGTTAAAAAGTGTAAAAAAAAAAAATCATGATTTATTTAATAAAGATAATTAAGAAATTTGATAAATATGTTAAGGTTACAAAGAAATAAAATATTAAAAAATCTGAAGATAAAAGCTAATGTTTTAAAAAGTTAGAATTTATTAAAAAAGTTATTTATTAAACAGTCAAAACAAGTTTTTCATCTAATAAAAAAAGTAAAAATCTAAATGAAATATCTTGTCGAATAGCAAATATGAAAATTATTGATCAGTTTTGCCTTTTCCGTTAGATAACAATCCCTTGTATTTTATAGCTTATTCCGGACTGTTTTCTCAACTTTGTCTTCCTCCTCCATGAAAGACTTTTCTGTTTATATGATATTTCTGTTCAGATAACTTTCTTGCTTCTTCTGCATTAGAAAGCTGTATAAGACTAAAAACCAACTTTGATATTGAAACATCCACTCACTAGATAAAGTCCAAAAGTGACTAACTTTAATTAACATGCATGTAGATGTAGTTCTAGTAATTATAAAATACGGAAGAGAAGAATCATATGGAACGACTTTGCTATGTTGATGATGACATGATTTCCAATTAAAACTATTTTAATGTTGTGCATTCTTCATAGCTCTCAACAACGAAATTTCGTCTTACTGTTCAAATTGCATGGAGGATCTTTTTTTTATAAAGACTTTTCCAACAAAATATTACAGACCCACAATTTAAATGGGGCCCATTTTCTTTATCTGCGAATTGTCAATTAATCAATAATTTAGCTGAATGATTGAAATTTAACAAGCATCACCAAGTTGTGTCTCTATATTTAACAAGTGTCAATTCTTCCAAAATCTTATGGGAAACAGTATGAAAGATTGTTTAGCCTCTGAAAGAGAAAGGAATAATCATTACAAATACTAGATAAGAACCTCCTATATTAGAACTTGATAGCATGTAAGAGATGGACCACCACAAGTTTGTCGATATATACGATTGTTAATACTGTTATTTTTCGATTGTATTGAAAATTGGTATTTGGATGATTATTGAAAGAAAAAGATTGAAGTTATGGATGATGAAGATTGAGGAAAAAATTATTAATGGTAGAGATCGAAGACCAAAGTTATCAACGGTGAAAATTGAAGACAAAATCATCAATTGAGATCGAAGATCAAAGTCATTGATGGTGAATATTTAGTTGAAGTTTGTAGCAGTTAGGATTATAATTTATCCTCTATAAATATAGAACTTGTATGTTATAATAAGAGTTGAAACATGTAACACCTTTATATCCTCTCAAGTCCATAAGTCCGTGCTACATTTATGGATTGACTGGTTAGGACAATATTTTCAACCAACATTTTAATTCCAGTTTTTATTTTACTCTAAGCCCTTATACTTTGTTCAATCTCCATTTCTTCTCAAAACTTTTACTATTTCAATTCCTACTTGTTATTATCCAAATTACTATCAAAATTATTATTGAAATTTCTAAAAGAACTATTATTAAAATACTATTAGGATTATCATTGGAGTCAATATTATCAAAATTTACTATTCTTTTATTTATAATTTGTTCTAATGATTAATCTTTGATATTGATAGAAGTTTCACACATAAACCATGATAAATGATTTACTAGAAGAATAAAAGACCTCCTAAAAAAGAATTGTCCCCTTCTTCAAATATATTTATGGAATTATATTTATTAACGAGAACAAACACAAATTTTATGGTTAACAATAATATTCGTTACATTGTTTATATAATAAATTTATCAGCCATAAACTGTTTGTATTTTTGTACTGTCATCTGACAGTAGCATGTAAAGGTAATCTAATATTGATAGTGTTTGTGTTTTGCACGGGCAAGAGAAACAATTTAATTTTAGCAAAATTAAAAATGTAAAATACAAAATCAACACGTGGTTAATTGGATTGGTTACCTTAAAAATTGCTAGGTGGTAGACATAAGTTAGGACTGAGGCTTGTGGTGATTTTCGATAGGTAGAGCATGACGGCTATGAGGTCTTCAGTGTGATAGTCATTTGCAAGGACTCTAATCACTAATGTTAAGTTAGTGAGAATATGAGTGAAGTGTTAAATGAGAAAAAGGTTCATAAGTGGTGAGTGAGTGAGTGAGTGAGACACCCTTATACCGTGACACTTTTGTAGACCAAGGTTTCAATGAGTTCTCGACATAGTGAGGTTAACTGCATGAATATTGTTGGCATTTTTTTACGCGACCGACTTGCGTATATGCCAACCAAGGACAAAGAGAACAATAGGTTTGAGACTTGGAAATGGGTCCAAATTAAAACAAAAATCATACTAAAGATGATTTTTTTTATATATTTTCCTAATTGTATCAATGATTTCATCTCAAACTTATTTTTTTAATATCTATTATGATTGTGTACTTACCAAAATCTGGAGCTACCCCATGTCAAGGTAGATGTGACTAAGGTAGACTTCACGATCTCGTATGTCGGACGATGAGTACCATTTGTTAAGAGGACAAAAGGAGGACCTGCAAAACAAAGGATTCTGACACTTAAGTAAGAACGTGAGATAGGTGAGAATGAGTGATGAAAAAAGAGAAAAAACCAGGTACTTATAGAATGAAGTATAAGTTGTAGGTCCTTGTTTGTAGGAGCTGTTTCAGTGGTGTAACAACCTTTGCAGATAATTACTAGCTTGTAGATAATTATAGCTTATAGATAATCTGTATCTTATAGATAATAGAGTACCTGCCACTTGATAAGGAAGTTGCAACATTATCGTTGATATTCAAATAATGAGGTATTAGAGATAACCTGTTCGGCCTAGTAGCCTTGCTGCTAAAGGCGAGGTATTGTGCTCCTGTGCTAGGGCTGACATGGAAGGTTGACGTGCGTACTAGAATGCCACGTCACTTGTCATGTATATTTTGTGGACTCTGGACAATAGATAAACCCCCCAAGCTCTGAGTCAGGCTTGCGGGCGAAATAGATTGCTTGGTGTCGAGGGTAGTAGCCTTGACAAGTAGGAGGGTCTCAAGTTTGTCGAGCCTTCAATCGTGGATAAATGTTGTCCAGTGTCGATGGTGATAACCTTAATAGATGTGATAGTTGTAGGTTTTTCAAGCTTGTCAAGCCCCTAGCTTGGATAAGTGTTGTCCGGACTGCTGCTATTAAGTTGTCCAGGGAGGACATGCTTTTTGTTTTGCAAGCAAAGTCAGACACATCAGGTGAGTGGAGTGTTTATATTGGACAACTTTGTCCATTTCTGACCATTGGAAAATGCATTGAAGACAAGTGTTTCGTTTGTCTTTTGCTGCAGGCGATTGCAGCGTATGCGCTTGCTCTTGCATACGTGTCACTCGTGGAGTTGGCACGTATTAGAGACGCAGTTCATAGGTGAGTGGGATTTCATAGTGGTGCAAACTTTTGGGGCATCATTTCAGCTCTCACCAGTTACCGAAGAGTTGTGTCTCCACTTAAATGGAGTGGATGTTTGATTTTTTTATCACTTCCACTTTGAACTGCTGATCTTTCTCTCTTAAAAACTTGCTTGCCTTTCGTTTATGATTTGTGATTTCCCCTTCCAATTGTCTTCTTCATTCTCAAGGTATTATTTTCTCTTGATCATGTATTTTGTTTATGACTCTGCCATGGGTATGGGCGGTAGTGGCTAGGGGTTCGATTCAGCAACCCCTGATAGATCAAGAGGTCATTTCAATCGGTGGTTCCTCAGAGGAGACTCACCATGGACTTTTTGTCATAGTGTCTTCTTCTTCTAAGAGGATGGTGGACTGGCGTCGTGTTGGTGGAGGTACTTCTCACCTCTGTAGGAGGGTGTGACCTTTTGTTGCCTTTCTGGATGGGGAATGTTGCGTACTCGGCAAGTGCACCGGTCGCTCAAGTAATAAAGTGATAAGAAGAGTTATCGTCCCATGAGGATTGTTTGGTCAATTAAATCATAAATTGTATCTCAAGGTTGGATGACAAAAGATAACTAAGAGAAATGTGATGTTGTGCGAAGTAAATGAAAAGCTAAATATAAACATAAACATAAACTTAAAGCATTATATACAAGATAGATAGTGGTTGTACCAAACGTACCTAAGGTAACTATGAAACCCACATTCAACACTCCTAACATTCTTACATGGATTGATTACAACATTCATCTACACTACCTACTCAATCATGCATCCTCATTCACTAATAGTTAAGCCCTGATTCCTCAGCTGACATTAACCCTTTAACCCTTTTTCATGCCCTAATTCCTTAGTGACATTTTATTAGGTTAAGCATTAAGCGATGCACTATAAGA
>PYAF01000352.1:454300-474398 GCA_007407185.1 Glycine tomentella
AATCAAAACATGTCCATAAAAATATAAACAAACAGTCCAAAGTATCATTAAAATCACATCAAAAGATCATCAAATAGACTTCCATACTTCACTAATATTGATGGGTATAAATCATAACCTATCTTATGAATTAATTCAACATATTCTCATCAAAGAATAACCTTCAAATAGCATGAAATTCAAGCCTAAATAACAACCACAATTTAGCATGTAAATTAATCCAACTCATTGATTAACTAGAGATTCAACTTCACCTACCTCAAGGGAGTTTGAACCTTGCAATTGAATGGATAGATGGCTTCCTTCATTCCTTCCTTCCTTGGAAAATCCTTTTAGAGAGGAAGCCATGATATCCTTCTACTAAGCTTGACTCCTAAGGTTGCTAGGTTTCTCACGAAAATTCTTTCAAAGTAATGAGTTTGTTTTTCTTACTTGATTCAAGCTTTATAAGAGAAAGATGAAATGAAGATGGTGTAGGAGAGAGTGGTAATGTGAATGAGGGTAGGAGAATGCCTTGAGAATGGCTTGTGTTTTAGGTCCACTACCTCCCTTTATATAGTGGTTTAGGATTCACTTTATGGAAAAATATCTCCTATACCATAATGGCTTATCTTTCCACTTATCCACCCCTTTACAAGTGTCCCTACACTTGTCCAAATCATAAAGGCTCTTAATTCTCCATCATCCAAGTGTCCAAGCTCTTGAAGTTTCTCCATTTCTCTTGCATTTTCGTGGAGTGGCTAGATTTTGTCGTGTTTTTCCTTTACCCCAAAACCCGTTTTAGTAAAATAGTGATTCTAGATTCGTTAACCGTTGGATCTCTTTAAAATTTTAAGGGCACACTATTATCTCACATATATAACTTTTGACCGTTGGGATTGTTGAAATAATGTCTACAGATGTCCACGTGCAAGATGGAAGTGTGTAGAGAAATTTTGGCTTGATTTTTATGTTACCTTGCATCCATGCCATACAAGTGTCATGCCACTTGTTTCTATCATGTGGCTTGCTTTCCAAGTGGCTTATCATGAAGTTTGTTTCCTCTTCTACATGTTTTCTCATGTGAAGGACCAATCTAAAGGGAAGGAATACCAATTTTTCTTCCTTTCATGCCACATGTGGTCATTTTTTATGATGAATAAAAATCTAGTTTCAATATGGCATTTTCTTAAAAAGAAATCCAATTTAATTTGAATTCCTTTATTTAAAGAAAATTTTGAATATTATAATTCTAGATGTTCCTAAGAATTTATCCCAACGATAGTTTAAATTAATTCCAAGCAGTCTTATACAGAGCAATACATAAACCTTTCATTCTAGACTACATCTTTATCTTGTTTTTGATTGGTCTGTACTTCTTCTGACCGTCAAAATTACTAAACCATTTTAAATAGGTCTATTCATCCTATAATTAGGAGAAAATTCTATAGATTTTATGTACCATTTTTCCATATTTTTCTGATGCTTGAGTTTTCTTGAATAAAGCCTCAAAGTTGTCATCTTCTAAAATTTGTAGAAATTTTATTCTACAGTTTTGTGTCACAAAATTTGTTGATACTTAGTCAGCTAAGTGTATTCTATAATTTCATCAAGTTTCTTCAAAATTTCTAAAGTTATTTGAGCATTTTGGGCCTAGGGGCATTTTGGTAATTATGCCATTCAACCTAGGGGTATTTTGGTCATTTTCAAAAATGTCCAAGGGCATTTTTGTTAATTTTCATCTTAAGGGTTTTCTAGTAATTTCTACTTCATGGAGAGAGTGATATAGTTATTTTTCTCTAAACATACTTGTATCCAATTATCATCACATTTTTAGAATTTTAGGGATGTTACATCTATGGCTAGCATGTTTTGCTGATTTAATCGATTACATATCGATTTAATTGATTACATAGTGCATTTGAAAATATTGGTCTCTCTGTCTTAATCGATTACCAAATTCAGTAATCGATTACTCAGTATATTTGGAAAATCATGAGTTCCTGTTTTAATTGATTACGTGACGAGATAATCGATTATAATGTTCATAGCTCAAACCCAGAACATATCATAAACATTTTAATCGATTACATTCTTGAATTAATCGATTACATATGCTAAATAATCGATTATTTTCAGTTAGAAAGCTATTATAAATAGAACTCATTGCTCTGTGTTTTGAAGAGTTGAGAAATTCAAATTCTGAGCAATCACAAACATTCATAAGCTTTCATTAGTGAGTTTTCTAAGTTCAAAAACGTCTTGGCTTCACCAAAATTCATATGGGTTTTTGATTTGATGAGTGAAGCATCATTGAGCCTCAAAGCTTAAGGAAAAGGATGCATTGAGTCTGTTATTCTTTCTTTCAACCTGGTGAATCATTCATATGTATTTTGTTCATTGGATTATTAGGTGAATTCGTTCCTTATTCTTTGAGGTTGTAAATCTGTTATTTGATTTTTGTAAAGATTGGCTTATTGTAAATGGGTTTCTTGCATTATTACTAGAGATAGTGTTTCTCTAGGGGTTGCTGAGTATTGTACTCAGTGGGGTTGGTCTCTAAGAAGCTAATAGTGTTTTAGATTTCTAAACTTTATTCAAGGTTGATAAAGATAGGCTTGTAATATCTCGTAAGAACATTAATTTGCAATAGTGAAACTCCATTCTAGTGTTGAGTGGAAGAACTGGATGTAGTTTCATAGTGTTTGAAGTGAACCAGTATAAAAATTATGGATGATCTTTATTCTAATCTCTTCATCTCTTTATTGCTTTGGTTTGTTAATCAAATTATTTGCACAGAAAGATTTCAGTTGTCTATTGATTTTCTTGACAGAGGAATTTGATTGAATATAAGATTCTTGGTTTCAAAACAATTTTTAAAGTGATAAAGATCCTATGGAAACTCTGATTGTAAAATTTTTAATTACCAAGGTACAACCAATTCAACCCCCCTCTTGGTTGTATTGAAGTATTCCTATCTTTTTCAAGTATAACACTCTCGGTCTTGTAGTAGGTCATCTGAAGTAGAACTTTAGATGGGTAGTGTTCCATGTTCTTGGAATTTCTTTGCCATCTAGTTCCTGTAACCTGTATGCTTCGTTGTCCAAGCTTGATACGACTCTAAATGGGCCTTGCCAATTGCGTCCAAGTTTTCCCGCTCGGGGATCTTTTCTGGCTTCACCCCGGACTCTCCGTACAAGGTCGCTGGGTTGAAAGGATCAATTTTGAACTTTTGTATTGTATCCCCTTGATGCTTAGAGCTTGGAGGCCTCTTCTTTGATTCTGGCTATCTCTTGGACTTTGTCCTTTATCTCTAGTTCCACCCTCATGTTTCTTCATTGTGTTGTTCCTGGAACAACATCTTCCTTGTCAACGGTTCCCCGACTTCGATGGAGATCATGGTGTTTGTGTCATATGTAAGTTGGAAACAAGTTTTGTTGGTTGTGTTCTGGGGTGAATAGTGATAAACCGAAAGTATAATGGGGAGTTCCTTCTTCCATAGACCCTTAGACCTGTCAAGTCTAGTTCGTGGGGCTTTGAGGATGACTCTGTTGGCTGCCTCCGCTTGACCGTTGGTCAGGGGATGTTCAACAGATGTTACGAGGTGCTTGACACCTAGTCTCTTCGAAAATTCTTCATTAACCTGAACTTTGAATTAAGTTCTGTTGTTAGTGACAATTGTGTAAGGGAGGCCATATTTGCATACATTGTGTTTCCTAGTGAACCTCTCTACCTCGTTGGCTAAGATTTCTCGTAATGGCCTTACCTCAATCCATTTGGTGAAATAGTCGATAATGACCAGTAAGAATTTGACTACTCCTGGGGCTTTTTGTAGTGGTCCAAGTATGTTCATTCCCTAAATGGCAAAATGCCAAGGGGAGCTCAAGCTATGAAGATTCTCAGGAGGGGTGCATGAGATATATGCAACCTCTTGGCATCGTCTACACCTCCTAGTGAAGTTAACTGTGTCAGTCTTGGGTGTCGGCTAGTAGTATTCGGCACCCACCACTTTGGTTGCAAGGAAGTGTTCACTGATATGGACGTTGTAGATCCTTTCATGAAACTCTCGCATAACATAGTTTGCCTATTAGCTGTTTAGGCATTTGAGCAAGAGTTTTGTCAACCCTCTCTTGAATAGCTCGCTAGCAAAGATAACATAGTAGCTAGCCTTCCTTTCAAGCATCAGGCTTCATTCTCGTTTGGTGGCAACGCCCCTCGAATTAAGAAATTCTTGTAGGGGGTCATCCAGTCTGATTCCTCCTTTTATCCTGCCATGACCTCCTTGGTGTCTATGGTGGGAGTCTAGAGTGTCTCCCAGATGATGGTCTTAAGATAACCGATCTTTTTGAAACTGGCCAGTTTCGAGAGGAGGTTTGCTCTGATGTTGCTCTCCTTGGGTACATGGTACATCTCAAAGCAATCAAAGTCGTCAATGAGAGTTTTTGCAGTGTGATAGTATCAAAGAATTGTCTCCTTGTTTTGATATGTGTTGGCAACCTGTCCTTGGACAAGCTGTGAGTTAGTGTAGCACCTTAGCTTCTTTGCCCCAACTTCTTTTTCTAGTTTTAGGCATGTTATAAGTGTCTCATACCCGGACTGATTGTTTGAGGCTTTGACGTTGAACTTGAGAGCTTGCTCTAAAGTGACCTTGTTAGGCCTTCAAGGATGATGTCTGCCCCACTTCCCTTTACATTGGACGCTCGATCCACATAGAGGTTCCACCAATCTAGGGTGATTTAGTTGTTGCCGGCTAATTCTGCCAGAAAGTCTGTCATGAACTAGGTCTTCATGTTGTCGTCGTACCTTTCTAGGTGAAGAGATTTCCACCCAGGAGGAAGGTCGAATTCCATAATAGGTCGACAAAAGGATTTCGTTGTCTGCCCTTCTGATCGGTATACCTGTGTTGAGTTGGGATGCATATTGACCATTGAAGGACGCTCTAGTGATCTTTAAGGATGCGAGGTTGCAAGGTATTTTTTACCGCAGCTCCACGGTGGGCGCCAAATGTTCTTACCAAAATATGGAAATTCTAAGTATGATGATGGACGAGGTCCAGGTGGATTCCAAACTCTTCACGTCTAATGATGAGTCAACCTTGTTGAGGAGGGGTACCTACAAAACAAAGGAAATGACTCTCATGCTCAAGTAAGTACATCAATTATGGAAGAATAACTAAGTGTATAAGAGATGAAAGAAAGTCTCTGAGGGTGCCTCGAATGTATGTTCACCGTGGGTGAACAGTAGTGTGTATGATCATTAGTATTGAGTGATTATGATATGCTTAAAGGTTTAGAGAAAACCTGTATTTATAGAGCGAAGTATGGACCTTCGGCCTTTGTTTGTTAATTAATCTATTGATAAGATAACAGATAATAACATACAATTATGTAATTTGAATAAGAGATAATGTGTACCTTGTAGATATGATGTTACTTGTAGATAAGTAATAACTTGTAGATAATCCCTTAGACATAGTTGGAGATATTCAAGGAGATAAAGTGGTTACACTTATTTGAATAAGTGTAACAGAGAAGCTGTTTTTGACCAGAGAAACTCAGTTGTTAAGGGTTGACATCCGCGCTCTTGTAGCAGGGATGACACGTAAAGCGGACAAGTGTGTTGTCATTGTAGCAGGGTCGACGCTGAGAGCAGAGATGTGCATCGTTACTATAGCAAGGTTGACACATAGGGTGGACACGTGTACAGTGATCCCACATTAATGGACACGTGTAACTTTACCAATTTGTATAGTACAAGTACGTTCATTCATTGTATGGGCAGAGTGCTCGAAGTCCTAGGGGCGTCTCACACGAGCCTCCAGCTGGTCATGGTTAGCCTTTAGTTTTATGAGTTCCTCCTCATGGCGTTACTCCATCTCTGCAATACGTGTCTGGAGATTTCATGTTTATTGTCTCTTTGTAAGTTGCTAGTTCTTCTTGTTCAACCATTTCTGCAACCTGCAATGGAAAAACAACAATGTTAACATGAGCAAATCTACTAGGAGGTCTAATGTTCCTTCTAGTTCTATCTCTAGTCAAAAGATAATCATTAAGGTTGGAATCCTCTTGATTTTCTTCACTAGTTGTTTGTTGATCATTAGCAAGTTGATCAAGTGTGTCTACTTGATCTTCAGTTTCATCATGATTCTGAAATCATCAATACCTATCTAATTCCCTGCACAATATCTTTATAAAATGTCAGTTCATGAAAGACAATATTTCTACTGACAACACATTTATTTTCAGATAATAACTAGAGTTTATACCCTTTTGTCCCTGCAGGATAACCTACAAAGACAGATTTAAGAGCCCTAGGGACTAACTTATCCTGTTTAGAGTGAACATAAGCTAAACAGCCAAAGGGTTTCAGATAACTCAGGTTAGGAGGCTTACCATACCACATTTCCATGAGAGTTTTGAAATCAAGAGAGTTACACGAGTATACCACTCTGAGTTACATGGCCAGCTTCTCAACAACAACAATCAAACAAGGTCTCAAGATTACAAGAAAGAGAACGAAGATATATAGGGAAAATCGAAGACCCTATTACCCCAGTGTTTGACAGAAACACCCAAATCTTCAAGAGCTCTCCTTCTGACATTCCTCTCGTGAGCATACTCCAAGAACTCCAAGGAACTCAAAACAGAGAAGTAATCTTCACCTGCAATACACTACAGAATAATAGCAGAGACCTATACACAATTTCAACCATCACTCTTAAAGGCCAAAGCTCACGGTATCTTGAAGAAACAAGAAACCCTAGCAAAGCTAGGTCACAAGAACATAGAAACAAGAAGAAGAGAAAGCGCCACTATTGAGAGAGAGAGAGAGAGAGAGAGAGAGAGAGAGAGAGAGAATAATAGGAAATACCAAAAAAAATGAAAAGCCACACACAGTGTACCTTCAGTGCAAAACAGCTTATATACTAATGAAGCAAAGATCAAAACGCACTGTATAACTAAAAGACCCAACATAAAAGCTGTTGGGCTTCACTAACCCAACAGGATTAATAACGGAAAATAAGCTGAACCAAACATATGCTACTTTTATCATAATATTGTTCCCAATTCAACTAGCCCAAAATGTTTGAGTTGCATCTGGTTGAAGTAGGGAGAAGTTGAAGAGGATTATAAGAACGAAAACCCTTTCTAAGAAAGTGCACAAGTGCTTGAACCATTTTTGTTTCTGTCGTTACTATAATGAACATGATAAATTTCGAAAGTAGAGAATTAAAATCTCTTGATAAAAAATAATCGGTTTTGTTGCACTTTTTGCTTGTTGTAGATTTCTGCTTCATTTCTTTTCATATAAGAATATTATATATTATTGTTTCGGTTAACTGAAGAATTTGAGGAGGTTCCTGTTCAAAGCCGGGGTTTTGGCATTCTTGATGTTGGATATCGTTCAACGGTAAAGTGTTCCTTCATGCATAAAGAGTTGCTTGATTAAGTAACCAATTCTTGCATGTAACAGTCTAGTCACAGGTTCCAAAAGAAAACGGGGAAAAAAAGAAGAAAAAAAAGAGAACATTCGAAGATTGCCTCTTCAGTTTTTGCAATATTTATTAATTTTGAAAACAGAGAACAATGCAGAAGCCATTCTTTTATATTGCAAAATTATGCATACAGGATGAGGCATGGGTTTTGAGAACAATTAATGGTGGCAAGTCATGGATCCGTGACAAAGCTGCTGACAACATTGCTGCATATTTATACTCAGTGAAGTCAGTCTAACTATTACTAAGCCTCACTTTTATAATTATAGTTATTAATTGTCTATACTTTAAAAGCACAAATTACTTGGAAGAGCTCCCCGCCAGGCTCCTCATGTTGCTAATATGTCTTGTATTTATATTTATATTTATATTTTCCATCTGTCTTTATGATACTTCTTTTCAATTATATCATGGATTTAGCTGACTGGAAACAAACTGTTAGGTATTATGTTGTTTAAAAAAGAACAAGATGACAAATTTTCCAGGAGTTACGAGAATTGGTTAATGCTATTTTGAAGGTTATAAAACTTCTAATTGTAAATGACACCTTTATCAGTAAAGTTAAGTAGCCTTGTTATTATTACAAATTGGTAGCATACATAGAGTACTAATATACATGCATCCTATAATAATGGATCCGGCAGGTCACTATATATAATAATATGTCACCATAATTATACATATGTAACCAAAACATATTTATTAATTAATTAGTGGTAGCCCTGGGTATGATCCTCCACCTTGTGGTGATGAGGCCAACTCTGTTTTGGAATTGCCTGGTGAGGCAGCAACAGATGTTGGCTATGTTCAGGAAGGCTGTAAAACTGATTCGGTTGAGGGTCAAGTGCATCATCAGGAAATATGTCAGATGGAGCCAAAGAGTGAAGGTCCAGACTGTTATTGGGATAGTTTAATTCCACGTGCCCCGGATATGCTAATTTTTAATTCCCCTGGTGATGCAGAAGCTATTAAGGGTCTAATCCACAAACCCTTGGACTCTTCAATTCGACTCAGCCAATTTATGTCTATGCTACTGCATTCTACCATCAGGCACCTGAAATTGAAGATCATTGTTCTGAGCCGATGACAGCCACAGGCACGAACAAAACACAAGATTATTTTGCCAATGTTGCTTTAGTGACTAGCAATTCAAATGAGAAAGCAAACGACCAGGTAAGCAAATGAAATTTGTCAATGTTGAGGTGAATTATCTATATTGTCATTTTTCTTGCATATTGTTGGATGTTTTCAATGAGTTTATCTCTAAGGCATGATTTTCTAGGATCCCAAGCACTGGTTTGAGTATCACTACTCATATGGTGCATTATACTAGCATATGAACAAGTGCACTATTAAATCATATAAACATCCTTTTCCACATTTTTCATGCGTACATGATTGCATATTATTGTTGGTATCATCCTTTTGTTATGGTTTATGTTGAAGTATCATTTCTAATTCTAGCACAATACTGTATCACTGTGGGTAGTAGCCAATCAGGGCTTTATAACTTATATGTACATCACAAGATTAAATCAATTTTTTTATTATTAATATTGTGCTGCATTTTGCATTCCCTGTAGTAAAGAAGCATGTTATATGTCATTTTGTATTCTTTTTTTGGTTTATGAGTATATTTGAAACTTTTTTTTTTCTACTTGTTCTTGTAAATGTATTTAACGAGTCAATCAATCTATAAACACTTTTGCGTTTGGTTTCAGCTTGTTTCTGCCACGCACTTACCGTAAGGAGGCGCTGTCTAGACTTTGAGATGGCCAATATGCAAAGGAAGAACTCCGATGAGAATTCAAACACCGGTTTTAGTACATCTGAGTCTGATGAGAGGAATGTTTATAATGAAAAGGAATTGCTTCTTGCAAAACGCAATGGGGATTTACAGAAGGGAAGTTTGCAAGGAATTGGTCTACACTTGAATGCACTTGCTGCCTTAAAAGAATAAAAAGGCAAAAAAATTGAAAAATTGTATTCTGGAAGACAACTCAGTCTGCAAGTCTCTACAAGCCAAGAATATCAGCATCTATCATTGGTACCTGTGTCATCTGAAAGAGAATTCACTTTGTTGATTGTTCCCAGCCATCAGCTTACATGACTGGTGAAGACTTCAATCAGAACAGCCCCAAAAAGAAAAGGCAAGTGAAGTTTTTAATTACCTGTACATTTTCTTCATGAACTACAACCCATTATTTTGAAATTTTCCTTTCTTCATTAGCGTTATACCAAATTGGATTTGCAGGCGTAAGTCGGAGACACCAGGAGAAACGAGGGCAGTAAACGCTGCAATTGCAAGAAATCAACGTGTTTGAAGCTATAACTTGAAATTAACTTTATTTTATTTTCTTTATTTTTGGGTTGCAGCAGTGGAATAGTTTACTGTAGGTATACGTTGTGACGAACCTTTATCTATTTTTATTAATGATCGAGATCCACTTGTACAGCAATCTTGAAATTCTCATATAGTATCATCTCTTTGATTAAAACCGTATAAGCTATGCTTTTTTATTCTACATCCACTTTACAATATCAATTTTTTTATAAAAACAGTATTAAAATAAATATATTCTAAAATAATTTTTAAAAAATCATCTTAATATACATATTTTAAGACAATTTTTCTAAACATTGTCTTAAAAAATACTCATTCTAAAACATTTTTAAGTAAAATCAGCTTAGATTTTTCATTTTTTTCAATTTTTTTAAACATTGAATAAAACATTTTAAGACGATTTCCAAAAATCAACATAAAAAGTCATAGTCTAAAAAAATTTACAAATCATATGAAAAGTGTTTACATTTTTCATTCAGTGCATTCAAAGACAATTTAGAATCTTCATTGAAATTATTAAATAATAGATTTAAAATGGTTTTTTTTCTAGAAGTGAAAACAAAAATTACTAAAGATGATTTTTTATATATTTTCCTAATTATATCAATGATTTTATCTTAAACTTATTTTTTTAATATTTATTTTGATTGTATAGTTTTTATATAAGAAATTTATGTAAAAGTATAATTTCTGGTACGATATCGAAGAATATGTGATGGTACACATTTGTAACCATTATTTTCCTTGAGGTCCCAGTCGTGGTTCGTCAGAACTTAGATTGTCAGCTATGTGATGAGGGCTAACTGCTAAGAACTATTCCCTTGATATATGGTTTTGTCATGATGCATGTAAATTCTGCATCTATCGGCTGATGTTGTTGTTTCTTCCTAGTAATGACTAATCTTTTGTACACATTCACTTACGTACCTTCATACAGCCTGTATAATTATTATTGTTAAAACGTGAACATACTGTACGGTATATATAAAATCATCCAAACATATTATCATCCTTCTCTTCCAAAATATGCAAATTAAATATTAATCCATTAAATTTTTTGATAGATCATTTTTTTTCTGTAGAATATTAGCTGTAATTTAAAGTCATATTCACTAATCTCTCTCACCCTCATATAAAATATATTTCTCTCTTATGATATATTTTTTCTTAATATAACACAAAATAACTTAAGAGAATACTAAATTATTGTTTCTATATAAAGCAATTTGCATTTATTTTTTGTAATTTTCTTGATAAAAATATTGCAAAAATTTTGTGATGTGACATACATATTGTTATGATTAGACTTAGACGTACAGTTAAGTCCGTTCCTCAAAGCTCGTATTTTTAATGGACTCATCTTTTTCGAGCACATATCGATCCCGCATATTCCGTGGACTTTGGATCGACCGGCATTTGACAAATTTTAAAAAAAATAAAAATAAAAAATTAAATTTTAAAATATAAAATTTGACCCATTTTAAATAATTTATAAACTAACTATGCATTGTCTAGAAGAATCATTTGTCCAAAATTGTAACATAATTTATATCTTAAGCTATTTAAAAAAATTATATCATATTTACTTGATCTATAATTTTATACTAAATCAAAATATTATATCATCATTCAGTAAAAATTGAGCTATATAGAAAAAGTACTTAAATTTATACTTTTAATTTTTTATTTTACTTTGTTTATACTCTTTATTTATCAGTATTTTAAGTTTATATTAACTCATCAGCTACAAGTAGAACACGATTAACCAGCAAATTAAATAAGATAGAACTAAGAGTTTGTATTTTAAACATGCTCAAAATATCAAGACTCATATGTCATGTGAATTTGCGATAATCCGTAGCCCAAACCTATTTGTCAAAGTCTATTTATGAGGCATGATATACATTACATATGACAATTTCTCCACTTCCACAGCCTTCGGAGATTATGAAGAGGGAAAAGGCAACAAAGAAAAGAGTCATGGACCATGACTTTGAAAATTCCGAAGCAGCCTCGTTCCTTGTTTCCGGATCCTCTTCATTTCCCTTTGGAAATGCAGATCTCCAATCCAATGAATCTTGAGATGACATGTGTACTAAAACTATTTGACGGATGAGATTCAATTTCGTTTAGATTTTAAAAACGTATGGCATGTGTACCCATTTAATTCTATAGCTTTGCAACTAATACCAAATCAAGAGAAGAAAAATTCTCTGAAGCCTCCAATAATACTTGAATGACAGGTATGCCATTAACATCGTTAATGCTATTTCATCCACACTTGAATGTCTGCAAGCCAAGCAAGCATATCCCGAGACAAACTTGTTAACCTGTGCTCAAAATTTCACCTTGTAACTGCAAAGTCTGAAATGCAATTATTAAACTTTGATATTCCCACTTCATGCCATTCTGAAAAGACCATTTTATTAGAATTTTTGAAAAATGTAAATACTTGCCCTCCAAAGTTTTAAGCCTTTCAAGATATATGCTATGAGAAGGCTAGTTTGCATAAATCTGCATTCATTTAAAGAAATAACATGAAAAGAAAAAGCAAAAAGGTCCCGCCAGTCCTTTCTGCTTTTTTGTTGTTGTTCAGCAATATATATATATATATATATATATATATATATATATATATATATTAGAAATACACCGGAGGTGCTATAATAGTTACAAAGTGCTTGAGAGACAGCCACCAAGGCTTTATAGTATCAACGGAAGGGTGTGATATTACCCACTCCGAGAAAATAAAAGATAGGTACTCTTCCCTACATCAACTTGTTAACAGTATATAAAAAGATTACATCACCTATTAAAAAATGAATCTTACCCTATACAAATATAATGTTGCATATGATAAGATACATTCTCTACTAAACCAAGTATTACCGCTAACATCACTCCTCAATAAATAGCCAAACAAATATTTGGATCCACTTGCTATTCTTGGAACTATATGTCAAAATCATTTTGATATGCTTTTAACCAAGCTCATACATCAAAAAGGATTTTTTTTTTGCCATACCTTATCTTCATGTGGTATTTGTTCTTCAAAAATAGATTTGTTCCTTTGTTGTCATAGATTTCACACAATGGAGCTCCATCCAATTAACCACCAATTGTTTGGTTTTTGTTCTTGTAATCTTTGTGAAATTTGTCGAAAATGATCACAAGTTATAACATGAGAGATCGATTGGATTTTAATAGTCCATATCATCTCCACCAAATAGCTTATGCTACTTTGCAAGAGAAGAGAACATGTGAAATATTCTCTTCATATTGACTGCACATACTACAAGGTCATCTTCCGAGAGTTGAATATGTCTTTTATGAAGATTAACCTTTGAAGGTAACCTATCATGTAAAACTCTTCAAAACATTAAAAAAAAAAACTTATTTGGAATTTTGATTTGTCATAGCTGCTGAACACTTCCTCCTCATTTGATCCCCCACCTTCAAATTATGTAATGCAAGATAAATGGATTTAACCGTGAATATATTTGATAAATCCACAGCCCAAACCCAATGATCTCCTCCAATGCCTTCAATATTAACATTATCTATCAATGCTAAAAATTCCTCCACCAAATGCTTCCCCACTCAAACTAGTCTCTCCTCCATCAAAATTCTCAAACCCATCTACCATCTTTCCAAGACTCCATCTTTTTTACACTATCCTCCTTTTGTTCCGAGTTAAGGCAAAACCTTGCAAGTTTATGTTGTAATCTTTCCTTCCCACACCACCTATCCTTCCAAAATCTAGTATGTGAACCTTCTCCCGTTTTCCATTCCACCATATCTTCAAACCACAAATCCACTTGGCCTCCACACACCTTTTTTATGTCCCTCCACCAAATTGACTCATAAGGTGTTGAACCACCATCACTTATCCCTTGCCAACCCAAATATTTATAATCTATAACACTTTCTCCCAAATTTTCCCTCTATTATGGAAAAGATTCCACCTCCATTTAGCAAGCAAAGCAATATTAAACAAAGAAATGTTCTTAACACCTAACCCTCCATCCTCCTTAGGACAACAAATTTTCTCCCACCCAACCTAAGATATTTTTTCCCTCCTATTCTCACAATCCCACAGAAACCTTCTTTGAATCCTCACAAGTTTCCTAGAAATTCCTTCCAAAATTTTAAAAAAATAAAAAGATAAAAAGAACAGGGATAGATAAGTATCAAATTGATCAAACATATTCTTCCAGCAAAGGAAAGATGTTTGTCTTTTCAAGATGTAAGCTTTTCAAGATGTTTGTCTTTTATACAAATGGGATGAACAAAATTTTACAATTTAAATATTTTGAGAATCTCTCCACTTCCCCCATTTCCACTTCAATACCTCCAAACCTACTCTTCTGAAAATTCACTTTCAAATCGAAAACTAGTTCAAAACATCTCATCATACTTTTTAAGACCACCACATTATCCACATTGAATTCCACCACAAAAATTATGTCATCTGCATATTGTAACAAATTAACTTCTACTTCCGTAGTCCCCACTTTAAAACCTCTATATAGATTTCTAGAGATTGTTTCCCTCATCAAGTCACTTAATCTCTCCGCCACAATAATGAAAAGGAAAGGAGCAAGTGGATCTCTTTGTCTTAACCCCTTTGCAACATAAATTCTTTTGTGGGGTTACCATTCACAAGTATCAATACCAAGCTAGAAACAAGACATCCATGAATCCATTTAATCCATGTATCATTAAACCCCAATCTTCTCATCATATAAAAGAGAAAGCTCCAACATATCAAATCATATGTATTTTCATAGTTAATTGTAAATAACAAGCATTTCCTCTTCTTCCTCGTACTTCATTTGCTATCAAGACACTATACAAAAGGTTTCTTCCCCCCAAGAAAGCGATTTTTCTTCCATCAATAACACCATGAAGCTCCCTTTGTAATCTTTTTGCCAATAATTTTGTCATTATCTTTATACATACACTCTACCAAAGAAATGGACCCCCCTCACTCTTTGATGAGGACCAAAAAAAAAAATGAGTGAAAAGTCTAGATTATTCTAATATTTTGAAAATAACTTGAGTTTTAGATGTCCGTTTTAGGGATTTTTTGATGAGTTTGAAAGCTCTAAAGATTTCCTACAAGTCGTATTTCTAGTCTCAAGTCCTAATTCTGCATCTACGATGATGAAAATGGGACATAAAGTTCAGCACAAATTAAACTGCTTTTTAGTGTAATTTTGAATAAGGAATATGTGACTGAAGTCCCACATTGGAAAAAAATAGGAGAGAGAAACCACTTGTTAGTTATAAATAGTCATTCATTTGTTTTATGTACTCACCTTTATTGAATAAAAACTTTGCACTTTTAAAAATGTGTGAGAGGAAGTTCTTCTTAGATTCTTAATTGGACCAAACATTGATTCTTATCAAAGGTTTTTGTAATCTTTGTGGCGGGACTTATCACTTTTCATAAGGTGTGACATATTCTTCCATTTCTTGTCTTTTTCGCCTTTTTATTTTATTTTATTTTATTTAACATTTTATTCGTGTTAAATTGGTTATTTTTGCTCTGCACTTTTTTTATATTGTTTTTATCTTTGTTTCTCTTCGTCAAATACTTGACGTACACATTTTTCTTACGTTATAACAAGAAGTTTTTTTTAAGTATTATCCGTAAAAAACAATGAACCTCGTATTGGTTCAAAACACCCTTGTGTCTCATCAATTTTTGGAATAAGAGCAATAAATGATGCACTAGCTCCTCTTGGAAAATTTTCATAAGCATGGATATCCCCAAGAAATTCAATTATATCCCCCTTCAATAACCCCCAAAACTCCTTTAAGAATCTAAATTTGTATCCATTAAGTCCTTTCTATTGATAACAAAAAAATTAAAAATTAGTTTGAAATAAACATGCATTTTAGAAAAGCATGACAAGTTCCTTTAAGAATCTCTTACTTGATTTTGTACCTTGCATAGGCCATAGGAGATTAAGGATTCTGAAAAGCATTTTTTGGCAAATTCCTTTTTCAATTTCTTACTTATTCTCCAACCTTCATAACACAACCAAATTTTAGAATATTGTTTCTCTTTGTAAAATAATTTGTGTTAAGGACAATGGTGTCACAGACTCGGACTTCTCTTGCCACATCCACTGACAAGCGTGTTATGTGAAAGTCAAACATGAGATGATGAGAACAACTTGCAATTCCTTTCCATAGTTTTTCAAGAATCCTTTTACCTTGAAGCAGTTTTTATTAGTTAGCATCAAAGAAGTTTAATTTTTATTTAAACAAATAAACAAAGAGGCTAAGAATAATGTGGCAATATGAAACTTTACAACACTAACACATTTGGTTGGAAAAGAACACATCTTTAGAATAATTTGCAATTTCCTTTCTCACCAAGCATCGTTCACCTCACTTCCTTCATTTTGAATAATTTATTTCATTTTCTTCACGTCTTTAAGTTTTACTTTATTTTCATTCACCTTATTTATCTATTCTCTATTAATCAAGGAAGTCGCCAATTGTAATTGAGAAGAGAGAATGGTAATCTTTGTTGAGATTCGGTGTACAATGACACAATTGTGTTAATGATTTTGATTGTGTTTGAAAATTCAGTTGGAAGCATTGTAAGTTGAAATTCCCAGTTTCCAATTCAATTAACTGGAATTTCAAACACTACTTGGCTATCGGAATGACCCGAATGTACTACTTCTAAATCAAAACTATTATTTTTTTAAAATGTTCATGTTTTTCATATTCCACATCTCATTAATTTTTCTTCCACTAATACTCATACTTAACATAATCTATTTTAAGAAATTTTTTGTTTTTTTTGGGAATCTTAGATTGAAAATATTTGTTTTTCATCGTTGTTATCTATTTTAAAAAATAATATTCTTAGGAAAGAAATTGTTTGTTTCTGAGTGGTTTTCCAAGAAAAAAAATATATCATGTTACTCTTATTAGATTATGTAATATGGTAAATGATTAAAGTAACTAATAAAAAATATCACATAAATTTTATTTTCAAGAAATGTTCCCTAAAATATTTATCATCAACTAAACCAAGTGTACGCGTTGGTTTGAGTCAGATTTGGGCAAATCCGTGACCCAACCCAATCAAAGTTGAATATGTTGGGTTGGGTCGATTTTCCAAGAAAATAAAATAAAGTCCAACCCAAATCAACATGTTTGTAAACGGTTTGGGTTGGACTAAGTCAACAGGTCAAAGTATTTAAATTTATCTTTTATTTTTTAAAAATATAATATTTTTATAAGTTAAATATTTTGTTAATTAGAATATTGAATACATTATTTATAATTGTTACATGTAGTCAAAATCAAAGAAAAGTTCAAAGAAGGAATCACATTGTTGTCATGATCATCACATAGGCTAACATACAACGTTAAACATGATTTAAAAATTAAAAAATATTAAACAAACACCATACTATAAAGCATACAAATCCAAAAACTAAAACTATTACATCATAATTTAAAATTTTCAATGTTTTTAAATAGTCAAATAAATAATGCAACAAAAAATTTCAACTAAATCTAAAATAGTTTAAAACAATTAAAAAATAAAATAAATTCTACAATAAATTTTACGGTAACATATTTGAACTACGAAAATTTGAAACACAAACACATAAATTATATATAATAATAATAATTTAATATAAATGACTCAATAAGTCTATATATTAAAATTTCTGATCTAACCTAAAATTCAATGAGTTTGATTGATTTAATTCGAATCTAACCTAAATACAAAAATTACTCAATCTAAACTATTTAAATTGATTTTGATCGATTCAGATTTACAAATAACCTCTATATTCATGAACATCCTTTAACTAAACTGATATTTTCATTTCCAATTATTGCCAGAATTCATAAGGAATCATGATTATATTTTTCCAATATTAAAAAACTTCTAACATCATTGGCTTTGACGAGAAAGAATACATATTTCAGTTTTTTTTTTAATTTAAATTAAATTTAATAAGATTAAATCTCAGCCGTTAAATAATTTTGTACACGTGCCATGTTAAGATTCATTGGACCGGAGATCTCCATTTCCAAAGGAAAATTGGAAATATGGAGAGGATCCGGACAACCTTATTTCATCCTTTTTTCCGATTTCGCCATTAATTATTATTATTGCTTTGCAAAACACTAACCAACCAACACAAAGGAAAAAAAAAGTATCCACTTTCCCTTCTTCTTCTTCTTCCATTTGGGTTTTCTCAAAAGTCAAAAGCGAAGTCCGTCACTGCCACAATCACCACTTAGATCAGTAATATACACACCCATCTCAGAAATCCCACAAGAACAATAACTCAGGTTTTTTCATACTCAGTTCTTTTTTTTCCCCCTCCAATCCTTTCTTGTTTTGTGGGTGACCCTGTTGAAAATTTAGATTTTTTTCTTGTTTGATATGTACCCATGTGCAGATTGGATCTCTTTTGATTTAGCTGTTTGAGATTTCTTTCTTTCTTTTTCTTTTTGGTTGGTGACAGTGTGTTGAATTATTTTATGATGTTTCCAATCCTTGATTGTTTTGTAGGTGACCCAGTTGAAAATTTGAGGTTTTTTTATTGTTTGATGCTTACCCATTTGAAGATTGGATCTCTTATGATTTGGCCGTTTGAGATTTCTGTTTTTTTTTTTTTTGGCTGGTGACAGTGTTTTGAATTATCTTATGATGTTTACTTTTAAGTTTTAAGCACTTGTGGTTTGGATTCTAATCATTTTACTCCCTTTATTTATATATTTGTTTTTATTTTATATTTTTTAAATATGTATCCAGCTCAGTTATTCTCAATTTCCTCTGTTCATATTTTTATTACAAGAGTTTCTTTAAGAACTTTTCAAACCTCTCCAAATTTTGCATGATTTATATAATATTTCATGCCAGATGCTGCATGTAATGTGGGACACTAACACAATCTTTTCCTTTGTGTCTGATTTTTGCAGAACTCTTGAATGATAGACTTTAAATGAAATCGTGTTTTTCATTAGCGAGATTTAATTGAAGTGATTATTCACTGGAAAACTTTTTTCTCATACAACTGAAGCTGTTAGATTTGTTTTAACTACACGAGTTTGTTGGATCTTTGAGCATGGCTGGGAATCAAGATCAGTTCGAGATCAAGTTTCGTTTGACTGATGGTTCTGATATTGGCCCCAAAAGTTTTCCTGCAGCTACTAGTATTGCAACATTAAAAGAGAGTGTTCTTGCTCAGTGGCCAAAAGGTTAGTTGTGCTACTGTTGTCTTTTCCTTTATGCTTCCCTTTTGGTCTTCTGGTTTGAAGGCACCTTTAGGATTTCATAAATTGTGAAAGTATCTAACCTGGATAAAAAACCTTAAACTAAAATTCTGGGGAACTCTTGGTACAGGTCCCTGTTAGGTAGTTTCTTTCTTAAACTTCAATTTCTTCTCCTTATTCCATACTGTACTGCTTGACTTGTTCAAGATGGATGCCTCTTTAAGTGTTATCAGTGTACTTACAAGGGTATATTTATGTGTCATTATTTTACCATTTCTTTAAACTGAAACTTTCTAATGTTTATGTTTCTTTTAATGCTTAGTAATTTTTGAAGAGGATGTTTGTAGCTTAGTGTCCATGCCATTGCACATTGTTTATGGATATCGTCTAATGTGTATGAACAGTAAACATATTATTTTTATATGCTTATACTGAGATCCATGCTTACCAGTTTCCCTGATTTGCCACTACTTTTTGGCATATAAGATAAAATTAAAATGGAATTTTCTAGATTAATATGGGAACAGTAAGTTGTACTAGTATTTGACAAAGAAAGAAAAATTAATGATATTTTAAGTGGAGTCTTTCAATCATTCTGATGTTTGTCATATTGGTTTAATATATTGGGCTTCATGTTGAATTTTTGCCATGCTTTTTGTGATGTGTGAGATTTGTGAGTTTGTGTTTTTGTTTTGAAGACAAGGAGAATGGCCCAAAGACCATAAAAGATGTGAAGTTAATTAGTGCAGGAAAAATTTTGGAGAACAACAGAACAGTTGGGGAATGCCAGAGCCCGTTATGTGATACCCCTGATACCAAGGTTGTTAAAATCGAGATTTTACCTAGGATCGGGAAGGGGGATGAAAGATCGTAAATCGAGGATCGTAAAATCGGATCGAGATCCTACTATGAAACTGCAGAAAGAAAAAAATGGGTATGGAAAGACTGTAAATAGCAATTACCTAAATTAAAACTCAAAAGCCCATTTCAAAAATATAATATGAAACTGCAAA
>PYAF01000352.1:505095-519931 GCA_007407185.1 Glycine tomentella
CTTCTCTAATCTGTTTTACTCACTTGTTGATAATCTTGCTAATTTCTGTGTTGCTTTTTAATTTTAGTTTACGTTTTTGCAAGTTTACTTACGCATACAAACTGTTTGTTAAAATTCCCCCCTTACTGTTACCATTAAATTGAAGCTAGAACCATATTGATCGTGTCTCTGAGTCGACCTAGGTTAGCTCTGTGCTACAGAATTAGCTTAGTAAAATTGTTTTGGTGCGTGTCGACAACGTGTTTATCAGTAGGGCAATGTAATAGGAATGTTAATGATATTCCACTAGGTTAGTATAATATTTTTATTTTAATCTTTACATATTTTAAATAAAATAAAAAGTTTTAAAAAAAAGTAACTAACATCATATTAGTGGAAAGTTATTAGGAGAGAGTAATGGAAGTTTAAAAACTTATAAAAGATTTGTGGACACCAAAAAATGATGTTCCCTTTATTAATAGTACATTGTTTGTTGACAGTAAGTATAAACATTATTTATTTTTTGTTTATTAGTAATTATTTTTGGTTTATTTAATTTGAACATACAAGATGTGAATCAAGAATGTTTTAGGGAAACAATGAGCATGAAGTAGGACCAAGTAATAGAAATGTCAGCAATATTCCATTAGGTTAATACAATATTTTTATTATAGTCTAATGCTAGGATGAGAGAGACAAAAACAAAAAAGCAAAAAATATTTAGAATTTTTTAAAAAGATAACTAACAACATCATAGTAGTGAAATTTTATTAGGAGATAGTAGTAGAAGTTTAAAAAATAATAAATGGTAAAATGATCTAAAATTTGTGGACACAAAAGATTTATTCCATTTATTAATAGTATTTTTTTTTTGTTTATTTGAATAGATAGGTTTTGAATCAAGGAGGTTTCAAAGAAACAATGATCATGAGGCAGGACCAAGTAATAGGCATGTCAATGACACATGTTAGTACAATATTTTTATCACAAACTTTGACATATTATGATACATTTATGTTCACTTACATATATTAAGTGTATGTATTTTTTAACTAGAAGTAACTCAGATATTACGGACAAAGACATGTTAACTGATCATGCTATAGATGCAGCTAACAATCAGGATATGATGATTATCTTTTATACTATTATGTGGTATTTTTATTATTACATTATCATTCCAATTGTTATTAACATCTCAATTGTTATAACACAAACTCTCTACAATATCAACATAGTTGCACGTATACTAATATAGCAAAAAATATCAAGCATTGGTGTCCCTGTTTGTTAGCAACTTTGTAACACCTCGTATGCATCTGGTATATTAACAGTTACTTAATCAGATTAGCGTAGTAATAATTTAAAATCAATTAATTAAAACCAACGGAAGCTTTTTGAAAACATGACGTCGTCGTCATTTTCTTTCAAAATCATATCTCTGATTCATCATGTATGGTAAATATCCACAACAAGCCCATATGATCCAAATAGCATAAAGGAAGACAGGTAAAACAATAGTGTCATTACAAATATAACAGAAGAATCAGAAACCACACATATATATATATAGACATGATATACATCGTCATAAACAGTCACAGTGATTGTACAAAAGAATAAGCACCCAGTGTCATGATCTCACAGATCTCATCCTCCTAAGAGGGTACAAAATATATAGCGTTTATACATCACAATCCATATAGGATCCAAAATATATATGTGCACGAGCATCTTCCCTCGCAGGGGTACAAAATAACATCATAAACATAAAACAGTGTCCCAAAATACTGTCCAAGCAATTATACAATATCTGTCCCTATTGGGGCCTCCCGTCCTGGGACCCATCATCTATGCCAGATGCATCACCTGCAAAATAAGATCCTCAACAGGGGTGAGATACAATCTCAGTAAGCTCAGGGTTCTTGGAGGCTTCTCCTCCCCTGGCTCACTTCCATGATAACATAACATTAAAAGCATCACAACACCAGGCCTCCTGGCCCTCACAACAATACATAGACATTCTCTAGCTCTAATGTGTATCTGTGGTACTACGCGTGCCAAAGATGCATCATCATCAGCATCGGGACTCTCAGTCCCTAGTGTGAGGCTGGTACTCACACTCATGCCATCCATCGGGAGCTACCCCTTTACATATGGATGCACGTATATGGCACCTTCGAGAATAGGCTTCAACCGCGACGGGACCACCTACCTCTGGTCTTAAGGGATCATACACCCTTTACGTGAGCAAACCGACTAGGAGTTGCGCTCTACTCCTAGGGAGATCCATATCTATCTAACTGGCTAGAAGATTTATCTGAAAGGAAACCATACATAAGACACAAAAACAAGTATCCATATTATCATGAGGAAAGCTGTAACATCCAATTCAATGCATATGAATCATGTATGCAACCATCACTCCCTCGGAGTATGGTGGAACTCAGGTAATGAGAAACACTCCTAAGAACAAAGAACTTACTTGCTCTGAGTGCTACATCGATTCTCCCAGCCTTGTGGTCACAACCACCAATAACCTCTGTATCACGCCCTACATAAAGGCATACAAACAATCAATAACGGTTCTCAACCGTTAGAATGAAAAGAAACGCTATTCTTTTCCATTTAACCTCTTTTTCCTCTATTTCAAGTTATAAGAACTTGTCACCTAATAGGTGACTTACAGACCTCCAACAGGATCTATCTCCACCTAACCAAGGCCCTAGAGTCTTCCTAAGACTCTGCATCAACCAATTCAGAGAGTTCAATACTCTATCCATGCTACATCTCAATGATTGTCAATATGGCTAAAACAGTTACTTCAGCACATTTTCACCGTTTATATAGCCTCCTGAGCACATATTGTAAAAGCACCTAGGCTCATACATATCATAATATCATAAATATAACCAAACATTCTTCCTACCCATACATTCTTCAGAGCCAAAATTTCAAAGTCCATAAAAATTATATTTCAAGGCTAAACTTTCATCACAACAACCTTCTAAACATACTTTTCTAAAGGACCCAAGCTTAATTTCAGCTCTAACTCAAATGGTTTATTATTCATCTCAAGAACAACTTCTTAAATAATCTGTAGAATTTGTATTTCTTACCTCTAAAATGACAAGGAAGGCTAGAGGACAACTTCTCCAAGCTTGCTTGTCCTTAAAACGCCTCATTTCCCCTCAGAAATCAAACTTTGGGAAGTTCCCTAAAGAACACGATCTCTCCGTTTGATGGTTTTTAAGGAAAACTTACTTTGAAATCTAGCTCATTGAGTAGTTTCCTTCAACTTTCATGTTGGAAGTGAAGTGTTTTGGTCAATGGTTGAGTAGATTTGAAGCTCTCCAAGCTTGGCCATGGAGGAAAGGAGAAAGGAAGAATATGATCTTGTTTTTGGACAACAAATGAGAGAGAAAATGTCTTTTTAAGTGACCCAGCCCGCGTCCCGCGCTACCGGCGCCATTCTGGCGTTATTGGCGCCAAAATTCAGAGGTCTAGACGTGTTCTTGGCTCTAATCATGTCACTCTAGCGCTAATCGCGCTAGATTCCATAGAAAAATGGTCTTCTGGTGCACTCTGGCGCTAATGGCGCCGAATCTGTCATACTGGCGCTATTTGCACCAGATTCCAGATAGGCCTCCAATTTTTTCTTTTTTTTTAGCCTTGGTTATTATAAACTTTAATTTTAATAGTGTTTTTAGATAATATTAGTCATACTAGCTAAACATTATTATATTCTTGCTTCTTAAATTTAAAATACTATAAGTAAAAAAATAGCAAATACTACTCCATATCAATATAAATAAGTCAAAATATTTTACAAATCCTATGTAAAATTGGAAATCCATTAAATTTGTTCTAATTTAAATAAAGTGTAACTTTTTTTCAATAATGCAGAGCTGCAATGTAGTTTTCGACAACTCATAATATTGCTTGAAAATTTCAAAATATTGTAAGAATGGTCAAATTTAAATTGTCTACTCCAAGTACATGTAGAGTTGTCATGCACATTTGTTTTTATCATGAATTGCATGATATGTGTTGCTATGGTGTAAACGTGTCACTTTCACATGTTAGTGCTCCACAAGAGTTGCTTCGAAATATTTTTAGACACTTTATTAGAAGGAAGACATTTTAGGCAACATATTAGAAGTTACAGTCATATACTTTTGTTTACTTTGCTTGATGTTCATGTTGATGAAAACATTCTTGGAACTATACATGGTATATATACTTTTTGGGCTCAAGGGGCAATGTATCACAACATAGGAGGATTTTATCCAAATGAGAGTTCTAGGCTATGTTTCTTGTAACTGTATATCTATGATACAAAGCACAAGTTACAAAATAGAATGTTGGAAAACCCTCAACTTCACCATACTATGGTTTATAAGTTGCAACAAATACTCCATTGATACAATCCTTTTGTGCGTGTATTTAGACAACTTGCACTACGCCCAGATGTTCAAGAATGTAGCTTATTCATTAAAGAACGTCCTGTTAATCAGTCACAATATCAACTCGCAACTGCACTACAAGTCACAATAGTTATTATCGATGGAGATGCATAACCAATGATAAGTGGTATGGATATCAACACTGTAAGACATGATGGAAATTAATGAAGATTCAAGAGATTGTGGGATACTATGATCCTTTACAATATCTTGTATTGTTACTTTTTGGGACATATGGTTGGGACCTCAATACAAAAAATGATAACAGACAAAATATCTCATGTTGTGAATATTATAGTTATATGCTTCATGTAAATAACATTGTTTTGTACAATATTGTAACAATATATTTGTAAAAAATATAATATAAAATTCTAAGGGATAAATTTGTTGGTTATAGATTCATCCAAATGATCAATCCATGTTGTTACAAGCGGATCAACATTTACAACAATATGTTGTAGATAACTATGTCAAGATTGAAGCAGTTAGGTTAAGGTGGATTTGAAATAACCAGAATAATATTTCTGTTGAAGTTTATCAAGGCCTACAAGATGCTTTGCATGTAGGAGAAAATATTGTAGGTTATTATTATATTAAAAATTATTATGCAACATACTTTCATTGTGATTATACAATAAACTAATTACATCAATTAACATCTACATGCTCAACTTGCTATTGTAGAAAATGTCGGACAAAGAACGATATTACCATCATCATTTATTGGTAGTCATGGACACTTGACATAGTGTTATGAAGATGGTATGACTATTGTTCTTCATGATGGTAAACCTGATATTTTCTCTTACAACGACATGTAATCTTTCTTGGAGTGAAATATCGTCTGAAAGAGAAAGAGAAAGTTCAATACAAAAGCTTATACAAGAAACATTTCCTCAATTAGAATCTCATATATGGGATATATCTTATATGGTACAAAGAGCCCTATTGACACCAAAAAATGAGGATTTTCAAAAAATTAATGACATAATTTTCGGTCATTTCCCAATAGAAGAATAATTTTTTTTATCATTTGATGGGGTCTAAGGAGACACACAACTTATATGAACAAGAGTACTTGCAATCTATTGCTCCAGGTGGTCTGCCTCCGCATATTTTAAAGGTTAAAAAAGGTGCACCATTGATATTGTTGCGAAACATAAATCCTAAATTCAGACTGTGTAATGGGACAAGACTGCTATGTTGTGGATTTTTTATGAACATGTTGGATGTTGAAATCCTAACAAGCCACCATGGTGGAAGAAGAGTTTTCTTGCCTAGAATTAAACATAAGATAATAGAAAGTGTGAGACTTCCCGTTGTTCTTCTTAGGAAACAATTTTCTCTCAAATTAAGTTTTGCAATTACCATTAATAAGTCACAAGGACAGACCATACCTAATGTTGAGATTTATCTTCCACGACATGTTTTTAGTCATGGTCAATTATAATATTGATTGATATACTTATTTATTTATTTTATTGTTGGAATATAAATTAGGAAGCATTTTAATAGACAAAAACAAAATTGCATTGATTATATATTTTTGTTGGTTTTAAAGACAAATTAAGATTCAAGGATATCTTTCAATTATATTAAGAGTTGAAAACAAAGTATTTAGTCATGTACTTTGACAAACAGGTAAGTGGTATAATATATGCTTATTTCTTTTGGTTTTTTTTTATAACAAATATTCAATAGAATTAGTTTTTTTAAGAGGAAAAATTAAAGCTATGAAATATTTGTAAGGATTGGTATTCACTCGAAATAATTTGCCCAATTGACAACAAGGTTAGATTAAATTTGTTACTAACAATGTTTATATTATGTCATTTTCAACCAATCAACTGTATTTTTAATTTTTTTAACACAGGTTCAACGTTGAAAAATTTATTCTATTGGGTGAGATTCTAAGGTGACGACAAATAAAAACTCAACTTTGGAAAATAGTAAAAAGAGAATTATTTTCTCAAATGATAGAAAGGTTATTTATAAATATTTATGTGCTCTAATTTAATACATGCATACATTTAGTTTTAAATTTTCTCAGTTTTAATCAATTCTAATGGGAGGATTTGTTTTCTATATTAGGAGACTTGAAAATGCAATATCAAGTAATAAGTGTCATTAACAACTTTCATGCAAAACAAAATCTCTCGATTATTGAGGTTGTAATTAAGTCTTTAATTAATTACTTTTAACTTACATGAAAAACCATCACCCAAGATATAGATGACATTGTGTGACATGTTTTGTAGTTTTACAAAAGACAAGAAACTATGAATGATGTGTTATACAAAGAATTAAGAAGAATCCTTTTAAGGTTAATAATTATTCAAATTTAATATTATTGGTTCATTAATATGCTTTCTTATCAGCTAACTAAAAATAATGATAAAATTGATATTTGTTTTCATAAATTGCAAGAAAACTAAAAATAATCCTGAAATGCATGAATTATTTAGTTTGTCAATTAAGAAAAATCTATGATTATCAATTATTATAATATTATACATAAATAATATTTTTTCTTTGGCTTTTATGAATGCAATATTTTGTAACTTTTTCCTTTATATATAATATAATTTATTTGTATTTATTACAAAACATATTGATAAATTGAAAAAAATTAAGATTAATGTAAAGTTGGATGACAAATTAAAAATGTGGACATAAAGGTGTGACAGGACATGTGTTTTCGGCTAACCATGTAATGAGAGGTCAATTTAGTAATATTAATAAGGGTGAGCACAAATTTATAATTACTGACTATTGGATTGTTGGATTAAAAAAAAAAAAACTATGGATAAAACCGACAGGGTGCAGGTTGAAGTAAAAAAACCGTCGGAACCAGCATCCGACCTTATGATGAATCTAAGGAAAACTCTAATACTAGAGTTTATATGAATTTCTTATTGAGTTTTAGTGGATTCTCTTTTAAGATATAGTTTTTTATATAAGAAACTCAGCTTACATTCTAGGAGAGAGAAAAAGTCAAAAAAAAAATGTCAAATCAATTAAGAAACTCTCCTAAGATATTACATACTACATAACCTAACAATCGTTTTATTGATTTTAATTTCAAGTGAATCTGAATCTTGTCATCATGTTTCAACTTCTCTCTATGACCATTTAATTTCTCTCTCTACTACTCCTTCCTCTCCGTGAGTGTTTAATTTCTCTTTTCATGAGAGTTGCTTGCACTGCAACTCCACCTTCCTTTCTTCTTTTCCAATCTAACTCACTCCTAAATTGCATTTTTTTTTTCATTGTAGAAGCTGCTGGTGGGATTTTATTAGCTCTCCTTCTCCCTTAATCGTAAATGGCAGAAGCATGATACTCAAAAAGATCATTGGAGCAACTAGATAGACTTGAGAGCTTCATCACAAAATGAGCTTCGTACATTCATCCTCCACTATCATCAACGATTCAACGTTTTCTCGCCATTCTCATCTACTTTCTTCAAAAAAAATCAAACCTTTTAATCTATATAGGAAGGAGACACAGACCCGCTCCAACCCACGCGTTATACCCGTCATCTATCATACCCGAAACCGAATAACCCGAGTTGCTCACAAGGTCGGTTACGGTTCAATTTTGGTCGGATTGAGTGTTTTTTTGCCCGAATGCGACCAAACCGACCGAATGCTCAGTCCTACGTAATATGCCGTGTGAGAGAAGCACGCAATCACAGCACGTTGTTTTGAACAATATAGATAAGCGGAAAGAGATTTCTGTCGGGAGAGCACAAAGTTTCCCAAATGATTTTATCGGTCCATCGTGCCATGCATCATGTTGCCATTTGAAAGAAAGTTAGAGTATGATGGTTAGCTAATAGCTTAATAGTATAATAGTTTTTATACTAACAACAATTTATAACAATTAAATTTTTTGCTAAATTTGAAGTTCTTATTTATTTTAGAGGAATTTCAAGTTCTTTTTGGACTCGAGATTTTTTATTTGTTAGTAGATGTAAATTTATTAAGAAAGAAATAAATGTTTGTTTGAATGAGTATTGATAAAATTAATTTTAAATAAAATTGATTTTAAAGAATTGGTTTTGAAGTGATTTGTTTTATTTTTGAATATTTTATTATAAAATCATGTTAATAGTAAAATTCAGTATAAGATTTTGGATTTAATGAAAAGCTAATTTAAGGTAATTCAACAAAAAATTATTTCTAAATTTTTTAAAGATAAAATCAAACATGTAAAAATATATCCAAAATCAATATAAATTCATAATTAATTCCCCAACTCAAATCAAACGTACCAAGTGGAGAGAAAACACAAATCAAACGTACTAAGTGGAGAGAAAACACAAATTTTAATATAATCTCTTGTTTGAAACATGAGAAGACTAACAATGAAAGATAATTTTAAGGTTGTGAGCTTCTCTCCAATTTGGGAAGACAACAAGTAGAGAAGAGGAGAATTATCATGTAAGAATCTCCGGCTTTTATTGTATTATAATGGTTTAAATGTTATTATATTGAATTGTCACAGTAGTAGTAAAAAGGGAGTTGTCAGCTGGAGACTGTTATATGGAATTGTCACACACTTTTAATGTTGAGGTGGAAGATATATCATATAGCTCTTTCATTTTATAATTATGCAATTTAGAGCTTATTTGGTAAATGAAAAATAGGGAGCCCCAGATTCTTTTGAATTATTTGAAAATGAAAATAAAATGTTTTTTCAAACCAAATGCTCCTAATGTTTTCTTTTCCTCTTCATTTTAATTTAAAATGCTAAAAATTTGCTTATTTTCCCTTTTTATTTAGGAAAATAATTTTTTGGATATTATAACAGCTAGTGAGAGAGATTTATAGATAATATGATTTGATAGAAGGGATAGAGAGATACAAAACAATAGTAGATATTAGTTAGGTGTTTGAAACAATTTGAGTATAAAAAATCATTGCTCTTTTATTTCTATCCTGAATAAGGTTTTATTGCCAGCTCCCCAAAGTACAGCAGACAAAGTGCACCTTTGATTTGGGAGGACACTGACAGAATATTTTTCCCTAAACATATGTGCATTGCTAACAACTACTAGTATTACTTTCATGTGAGTATCAAGGTTGTAATTGAAACTTTCACAAGTTCAAAGCACTTTTCATTTGCTGGCTATGAATGCTAAAACCATGCTATCATTGTTTTATTCAAAAGATAAAAATCAATTACAACAGGTATAAGTTTCAAGAACAGAGAGATGAGTATAGGTTCACACAAGAGTGGCAGTGAACATAAGATCCCCAGTTCAACTCTACACACCCAGGTCTTCTACAGACAAGACACAAGACAAATCTATCTATATTTTCAGCTGAACAATCAGCTTGTTGGCTCACACTTACTGCCACAACCTTGGATTTGTTTTCCTACCATTTCTTTACAAAGTAAGAAATCTAAAAAAGTCTGCCAAGATCAATTGACAATGTTTGCAGCAGAAATACTTTTCTCTTCAAGAGAGATTACAGCTTCAAAGGCATCAATCAGTGCTTTAACCTTGCCCTTCTGGGTTTCAACAAGTTTAGTTGTTGTTTCCTTAATCACATTATTGTACAATCCTTGTCCATCTTTCTTGACCTGCACATGTTGATGTCTCAAAACAACCTTCTCTGGAGCAGTTATAGAAACGGCCTTGATATCAGTGGCGTTGGCCCCCAACACTTCTCCTTTATGGACTTTAAGGCTCCTCAGACTACCCTTTTCAATATGAGTTTCAACCAATTCGCCCCCTAACTTTTGGCACTCCTTGGCTTCAGAACAATCAATCCCATCCTTTTGAGGCTTTCCATTCTCCTCAGCTTCCAAAGTGTCTGCATTAGCCATGTATTCAATTTGAGTTTCAACCGATTCTCCCCTTAATTTATGGCACTCCTTGTCTTCAGAACAAACAATTCCATCCTTTTGAGGCTTTCCATTCTTCTCAGCTTCAATAGTGTCCACATTAGCCGTATATTCAATTTGAGTTTCAACCAATTTCCCCCCTAACTGTTGGTATTCCTTCTCTTCAGAACAAACAATCTCATCATTTTGAGGCTTTCCATTATTCTCAACTTCCAAAGTGTCCACATTAGCCATGTATTCAATTTCATGGTTTTCTAGACAAGCATCCTCCTCAAATTCATTATTTGCATATTCAGATTCCTCTTGGTCTTCTTTGGACGAGGATTGAGATTTTGAGGGGGGTGAAAACTTTGGTGATGACAAAGAATTAGAAAGGGGAAACTCAATATCCTGGCTTTCATTTTGATCAGAGGGCGAACTTTGGTTTGCACTTTTCATCTTGATGATATACAAAGTCTTTTCCTGAGCCTCATTGTTGTGTTCCTCAAGTTCAACTTTTATAGGCTTGGGTTGATTCATAAGATGAGGCACAATTTTCAGACCCTTGTGCTTTCTTGCACTAACACTTCCAATTCCTCTGGAAGAAGATTTGGGGGAGACTTCTTTCTTGTTCATCTTACTCTTACTATTCCTTTGGCCACCAAAGACATAAGAAGAATTCACAGAAGATATGGTCGGCTGTGTGATGAAATCTGGATTCAAAGAAGTCACGTGTTTATCAGACAACTCCATTTCTTTATCTTCAAAAGGAGACACCTTTAAAGTTTGCTTCTTCTTGAACATGGATTTTGGTGAAGTTTTGACCATTTGGAAAGTTGATTTAGGATGAGTTTTCACCCTCTCAGAAGTTGCTGTTGGTGAAGCTTCCACCCTTTTGGAACTTGGTTTTGATAGAGCTTCCACCTCAAAACTTGAAGAAATCCCCCCTCTCCTTGCTTCGGGGATTGAAGAAATATGTGATTTTGGAAGGAATGATGGTTTGACACTGACCAATGATGCTTTGCTTGTGTTCACTAAAACTTTATTCCCCATTTGTTTTTGGCTGCCAGATGATTTTGTTGGGAGTTCCATCTTATTTGTGCCAACTGATTCACTATGTTTCACTGTTGACATCTTTGTTGGCTTGGAATCAAGAGATATTTTTCGCTTGGCAACTGATGTCATTATCCCATCAATAATGTCTTCTGAACTTCGGGAAAGTGATTTTCTTCCAGCTCTCTTAATCATGGAGAGTTTCTCCCTTGCTTCTTCCACATTCTTCCTCCCATATTTACAAAAATCATGACAGGAGCCAGTAGATGCTCTGAGATAATGAGGAACAACTTTTTTTTCATTATTTCCAGAATTTGCTATTCCAGCAGAGTGCCTTCTTAATGCAACCCCACTTGACATAGTTACTTTTGGAACCAGTGGTAAATCAACACTTTCCTTAGCCATCGGATGGGATATGAGCTATGCAGAAGAAGATCGGGGGCAAAATCCTGAAACATGAGAACAAAAACTAATTTTAAATAAAAGCAAAGCAAAATACAATATGGTAATTACTGGTTGAAACAGCAAATGCAATATAATGATCAATCATCAATGCCCTACTCAAAATTTCAGTTAAAGTACATAATCAATATCTACAATTTTAAGGTTAGAAGCAATGAAATTTATTATTTATCAACCATGCTTAAAAATTATGCCAGATATCAAGAAAAGTACCATTCACAAAGCATAATCTTTGGAAGTTAACAAAAGCAGAATATTTTTAGAACTTTTCTCAATTTAGGTAAAAAAAATCATAATATACAGGAAAATAAATGATGTTATAATCTCTTATTATTTGAAACTCATAAGGTATCACATAATGAAAAGGAATAAAATCTCTACTGCACAAAATTCTAAGGCACCAACTACAAGAAACTAGTAGAACGTCAGTCATTCATACAGTATCTAACAACATCAGAATTACTAGTTTTACACATGAACTTCTCCTTATCTAGATTAAAACACTATATGTCATCGTAAAAATAAGATAAATAAAACAATAAATGCAACAGGAACCACCCATAAAGGCATAAATATATAGAAAGGAAAAGAAATCAGCAAAAACAGAATAAAAAAAAGAATTAAGGCCTTGTTTGGTTTGAGGAATCATGTTCTATTTTTTCTTCTCACAAATACTTTTATTGCGTTCCATGTTTTATATGTCTGAACCATGCATATCTAAGCTTTAACTGACCCAAATGAAAAAGGCGCGTACCAAGCTCATTAACAAGGCAACCAAAGTACCAAACCAATCACCTAAGAAAAACTATAAGATATTACAAGCAGGTACATTTGGTCATAATCAACCTAAACTACGTAAAAGAGGTAATCAAATAATTGCAAATAATATGCATCCAAAATAAAAAGTGGAATGATGATACATGCATCACTGATGACCCATACATAACACACACAATTGAAGAAATTCATATTCTAAACAAAGCATCACCTTATGCCGATTCTCCAAACTACAGAACCCATAGCAACCGTAACGGCCAAGGAAACATTTTTCAGCAAAAAAACACCAAAACGAAGCCAATCCAAGACAAAGCAACAGATACAGAGACAGAGATCAGAACATGCTCCGAAAAACCCATCTCAATATCCTACCAAAATCACATTTTTCAGCAAACCCACTAGCGTATGCGAGAAAACTTGCGAACCCAGATGATAAAATTCTCTAACTAACGTACCTTTGTTTTATACTTTGACACCAGAGCTTCAGAAACAAAAGGGTGCTTCAACAGAAACCGAGGGAAAAGGAACAGAACGTAACGAAGTGAACACTGAGCCAGCCCTTTCGAAGGGTTGTTTCGTTTTACAAGAGAATGTGCGTGCAAGAAAGCAACAGTTTCTGGTTTTTGTTTCTTTTGTTTCTTTCGTTGAGATTGTTACTTCACTTCGCGTTTGTTATAATATTATATATATCATATTATTTTAGAATAGAATCTAAATAATATACAGAGATTCTCATAAAAAAAATGCAGAGAAATTGTTAGAATCTGAATATTTAATGCATATATGCACCGGTTAAGGAACGCTTTATTCAAATTTAGCATGCATTATAAAGAAGTTTATTGATTTGATCAAAATGTAAAGATATTTTTCTAAAATTTGTTGATATTAAAATTAATTTTTTGACTTTTGAATTTCTTTTTTCAATTCAAATTTCCATTTGTTGATACAAAAATTAAAATATATTCTTACTCGCTAGTCAATTTTTTTTTTAAGAAAAAGAAAAATAGAAACTTCATGATTGACTTCGAATATTAGATTTGAATTTTTCTTAAAAGGAAAAATATTAACAATACACTTTTCAACACATTTTTATTTTAGTTGTACTTTCTTTTATTAATTAAAATTTATTAAAAATCAAATAAATATGCTTGTCCCACAACACATCTTATCATTCAATATTATCACACCGAAGGGATGCTTTCATTCATTTTTATCATTTAGTATTTGAGAAAAAATTTAAATGAATGTAACGTTTCGTCAACGGAATGTTGTTAAAAATTATAAAGGATATGTTAAGACATTAATACTCAATCCATTACGGTTTTAAATTCAGTTTGAATTTCAGTTTTAAATTCATTTTAAAAAATGCAATGGTTTGAAATTCTCAAACGGTGTATTTATTTTTGTCCGGAGTCACAAAATATCACACAAGTATCTCTCTACTCATTAATAAGGTGTTGGCCTAAAGAAACTTTAGGCATGGAGGAATGGAACGATTTTTTCATCTAATTAAAGATATGATTAAACGTAGGTAGAATTTTGTTAATTTCAAACACTATATTATTTTAATTTTTTTTTCTAAATCTATCAATTATATGATTAAATAAATTTAATGGACAGTTTTTTAAATATAACAATAAAAATTATTATAAAGTTGAAAATTCAAAGACTAAATTGTTGAGAAGTTAATAAATTCATTTATTAATTAAATATAAATTTTATTATCATAAATTTTATAACAAAGTTTATTTTGTTAGACAGACTAATATTTTGTTTGAAAGATAAACTCTTTCCAAAACTTAAACTATTATAGGAATTTTCAAGTAATTTTCAAAAAAATAGCAAGAGAAAACAAAAATATTGGAAAACAGAACAGAAAAGGAATTTTCAAGGAAACAAGGGAAGAGTGACTTGTTAGCTGAGTGGTGCTTCCCCCGTCAGAAGCAGCCAAACTAGTAACACATTACAGAATTCTTAATTGTATCGGGCTTTTTAGACTCAATCATAATTCGTTTCTACGTACCAAGTTCGATTTAATATCAGCAAATATCTCATGAATTTACAGTCATAAAGTTAGTGAATCCAATATAAAAAATTCCATTGGTGAGAAGGAGAGAAAATAAGCTATCAAATAATAGTATAAAATAGTTTTATACTATTATTAAATAATAAATTATCATGTAATTAAATTTAATAATTTTATGATAATTATGTTAAAAATCATATAATAATTATTTTTAATTGATTGAAAATATAAAAGTTTA
>PYAF01000352.1:525900-536435 GCA_007407185.1 Glycine tomentella
CTGGACTGTATATTATTAATATTATTATAATTAAACCATGGTGAGAAAGAACTGTATACGTCACAAACGAATCATTTGAAGCAAAGCGAAAAAGAGTTTCGTGAAAATTTATAACCAATTTAATTTTAATACCGAGCGGACACGAGTTTTTAATTAAAAAATAATCAAAGCACGAGTGAGTAAAGAGAGGCGTTACAGTTGTGCCACGTCATACTGTTCGTTACTATTCCTGCCGTCTGCACATTAAAGTGTCCGTCGTTTTAGTCTATGCTTTGATCATTACTAATATCTCGCGTATCCTATTTTGCCCCCAATCGTACATAGTATTTTACGACCTTGCCCTCCTGACGCTTCAATGATGCCAGCTGTCATCAGGACCGTTTTATTTCGACTGGCGATTACACTTATTTCTTTTATATTTCAAATTTCTTCCTCAAATATCGCTTCTCTTATTTCCCCTCTTTTCACAAGCACTATATTTTTCGTTCTCTCTGCAAATTTTCTTGCGTTTTGTTCTTCATCATTCATCTTTTTCCAGTTCTTCAGCATTATCACACAAAACAGCTACCTTCCTCACCTTCTTCTGTTTTCTACTTCAATAGCATTCCTTTTTTATTTTATTCCAGGCACATATCTTTGCTTTTTTGATTTATCCTTGTTTCTGGTCTTCTACGCATTTGATTTTGACTGTCTAGAATATCTAGGTTTTATCTTTGAATCTGCTTTCTTTCCTTCTTCACTTGCCTTTCGTGTGTCGATTCTTGTTCTTTCTAATGAAACTCACCCCTGAGGAAGAGGAGCAGTTACGAAAAACTATCACCCCCAAAGTTGGGTGGTGGTTTTTTGGCTTGCCTCTTTCGGAGGAAGAACACCAAAAAGACCTCTTGCGTGGTTACACTGGAGGCTTTTCGTCTTCGAGGAAACCTAGAGTTTCCAAACCTCCCACCACATCTGTTAATCGACCCCAAAGTAGTCGTGGGTCTGAACCCAAACCTAATGAATCCCCACGTGTCATGGGTTCTGACCTTCGTAGCCCTAAGGTTCACCAACCCCCCAACTCTCCAAGGGATTCTTCTGTTGGGCCCTTTTCTTCCCCCACAGATTCACCCTCCGAGGTTTTCCCATCCTCCTCGGATGAGGTTATCGAAGTCCGGTATGATGCATGTATTGATTGTGTTGCTGAAAGCACACACTATTTGCATCTCGGGTCTGATCAAATGGTTGGCTCAATCCTCGGATCGTGCCGGCATAACCCCATGCTTGTCCCTAGAACAACAACCAAACCACAACCACCGAGGTCCCTTTCGCGGCCGGCTACCACATTCGATAGCCAGGTAGTATACTGTATCTCTCATATAAAACCAGCATGTAGCAGCTCATCAATGTGCGTGCGCAACGCCTGAGTCAGTTCCGGTCCTAACTTTCGTTTCTTCTGTTGCACAGGCTTCAATCCCGGATACATGGACAACCTGTGACAGAAAAACTCCGGGTCTATCCCTACTATCTAAGATGCCTTCCATGCGAATACATCCCGATTCCTTCTAAGGCATTCAACGAGTTTATCCTTCTGATTTGCCTCCATCATCCTTCCTACTTTAGTGATCTGATCGGTTTGAGGACCTATCTGCACGTCCTCCACATCTTCCACGGGTTCAGGCCTCCATTCTTCTGATACTTCTCTCATATCTAGTTCAACCATATTTACAGGTTTACCTGTCTGCCTATTTTTTTCATCCCGAGAAATAGAATCTCCTTCCCGGATTCGAGACAATGATGTCGGCCCACTTCACTTTCTCGAACAGTATTGTAATAACACCGCCGAGATTCTTCTTGGTCTCCACTAATCGTCACCACCTTCCCATTACTTCCACAAATTTGAGCTTTTAATGTTCTGTAAACATCAAAATATCCCATTTGTGAATGGTTGGCCTCCCCAGTATCATGTTATATTGGGAAGGGAAGTCAGCCACTACAAACTTGACCCTTTCCGACTTGAATGCCTCTTTTGTGCCCAACATCAAACATAGATCGATGGATCCCTTAATGCTTGTGTTCTTTCCATTAAGACCAATCAGCATGGTTTTACATGGTTTTAAATCCTCCTCATCCAGATTCATTTTCTTGAATGCACTCCACAGAATTATATCAGCCGAGCTTCCGTTATCTACGAACATTCTTCTAACTTAGCAATTGACAATCGTCCCGGTAATTACAAGTCCATCTTCATGTCCCGGCACTACCCCTTCCATGTCTTGCTTTGTAAAATATAACAATGGGGGGTTTTGGGTCAGTACTGTCACTTTGAACTTGGGTTGCTCCCTTACTAACAACACTTCTTTCAAATATTTCCGTCTTTGGTTGGCGGTATCTCCACCTCCACCCAAAGCGCCCGAGATCACATTACATTCGAACTCTGGTTCCGGGAACACATCCTTTTCATCACGCGTCTTCTTTCTTCCTTCTCCTTCTTTCCTAGACTGGGCTTCCTCTCCCTTTCATTTATTTTTGCAGCCTTGTGTCTTAATCACATACTGCCTCAGTCTTCCTTCTCGGATGAACTTCTCAATGGCATCACGAAGATCCCAACACTGATCAGTAGTATGCCTGGGTCCGTTGTGAAATTCACAGAAGCGAGATTTATCTAACCCTGCCTTATTAAATATCGGGCAAGGGCGTTTTACCTTCTTCATGTCAGTCAGAGCCACTTCCTTCCAAATCTGAGACAGGGATACGTTCAAGGGAGTGTATTTTTCATACTTGTTCTCATATTTGCCCGACCTAAACCTTATCTCGGTATTCTTATGATTCAAGTTCCCAGGGTGCTGTCGATTTTAGGCGGTGGGCTTCTCCTCCTGGGACTCCGCTCCTTTTCCCGATTTGGGGCATTTGCTATCTCCATTTGTTCCAATTCCAAGTACTTCTTTGACCTAGCTCGAAATTCCATCAATGATTTTACCGGGTCCTTATAAATCGATTTTGCAAATCTAGAGGCTCCATTCAGGCAGGCAGAAATAAGATATACGTGAACCTTCTCCTCCAAACCCTGAAATTGCAATGCTGCTTCCTTGAAATGATCTAGATAGCTTTGCAACGTTTCACCGGGTAATTGCTTTATCTTTCCAAGTGCTAACTCGGACTTCGGTTGCTTTTTACTAGTTGCAAAATTCAGCAAAAATCTCTGTCCAAAATCTTCAAAATTTCGAATTGACCTCGGAGGCAGAGTATGGAACCAGGTTTGAGCGGCTCCCGTCAAGGTAGTGACAAAAATCCACGAAACGATGGGCTCATCAATGCCCCGAAGCACATCTGTAAACTAAACTCGTCAATATGCACTTGAGGGTCCTGAGTCCCATCATACTTGGACAAGAAAGAACCGTCGAAATAGTCCAAGTACCGGGCATTCACTATCTCGTCAACGAAAAGACTGTTGTTTTACTGACCCCTACTATACTTCCTTCGATATACTAGCCCTTCCTTCCTTCCTCGGGATGCTGCCTCCGTCTCGAACTCACGATCCTTCATTGCCATCTGGTGGTCCAACCGCTGAACCCCTGGGCCACCAATTTAGGATTAAACAAAAGGGTTAGCAAATAAAAGTGCTAATGCTACAACCAGTCCATAAATTGTTTAATTGCACATTCCCATTATTTATTTCTTCAGCGCGTGAAGGCTCTTGGACTCGTTCTCGGGATGAGGCTCCGGCTTCAAATCGACTACTGGGATGCTCGGAATTTCCAGGCTGACTAGATGGAATTACAGAAGCCTGACGTGTCGGCATTGTTCCTTCACCTCGGTCCACATGATCACCCCGTGTCTTCATGCTCCTTAACTGCTGCTCCAATTGAACCATCCGTTGAGCTTCCTCACGTCTCCATTCTTCATTACGTTCCTCCATCTGCCGGGTTATAATTCTGATATCCTCCTGTTGTTGGAGGACTTGTCTTCTCTCCATATTCTCAATACGGTTCAGAATCGAATTGAGAGCACTGTTGATGAACCGTTCCCCTAACTCCATCTCCTATGATGCTCGTTGTATCAGATTTCCCCTCTGTTGTTCGGTTGGAACAGGTGATGAGGCAGAATCTGACACTGCTTCCGTTACATGTACCTCTTCCCGTCACTCCACATTTTGATTCTCCTGCACCAATATTTCTCTGCCTGGCCTCTCAGAATGTGGTACCGACTGACTGTTTCTGGTGTTAACCATTGCAAAGCGTGGGACTCGAAGTTTATCGTTTACCACAGACGGCGCCAATGTTCTGTTCGTGGTGAACAGAAATGTCCAACAAGGATTGTTGGGTAATTAATGTGGGATCAACTCTCTCTCTGAGAATGTTTATGGTGATGCAAACACCTCAGGAAAGAAGATCACAATGCTCACGAAACCAAAATTGGACGTGGGGTGTGTGCACTGTGTATATGGAAAAGAGAGAGTCAGTGTGTGTGTGTACCTTTTTGTTGCAACCATCATATATTTATAGGTCACATACCTCTCAACTGTTTATGAGCCACATCCGGGAATATTGGACGTGATTTCCACTATCAAAACCGTCTCCTCTGACTTGGTCACAACTCACGTTCATGTGAGCAGTTGGAACAACGTCCCTTACTCCTTGTTGGGCTTTATACCTTAAGTCTAACTATTATTTCCATAACAATATCTATATCTATATCTATCTATCTATATATTGTTTTTAATATGAGTTGGAGGATGAGCGGTTCCATTTAGTAACTTGCACTAATAATGGTTTCAATTTTAGCTTTAGACTAGTAGCATTGCTTCAAATCATGGTTCCTTTCAACAACTTGTAAAATTTGATCAATTTTGTAGTTTTTGGATATATCGTTATGGATCCAATTTTCATTCTCCATTTAGCAATTTGTTCAAAGTGTTCTCCATCGTTCTCTTATAATTAAAGTATTGCATAATGGTTATCAAAATGGTTACTGCATAATGTAAACACTACTACAAGGGATACTTTTAACGACGATTGTTTTAGGCATTCAACGACGGTTCAAGAACCGTCTTCAAATCCAACGTTGTTGAAAAAAAAAGCTATTCCACGACTGTTATTGAACTGTCATCGTATATATTAATTTTTATTTTTATTTTTTAAAAAATATCAAACATTCAAAGACGGTTGTGTCTGATAACAGTCTTTGAAAGTGTGAAACGAAGACGGTTATTTCTTACAACCGTCTTTGAATGTAGCGTCAGACTTTCAAAGATGGTGTTTCCTGACAACCGTCTTCGAAAGTTGAAAATGAAGACGGTTATTTCTAAAAATCGCCTTTGAAATCGGGAATCAATGACGGTTTTTTCTAACAACCGTCTTTGAATGTATCAACTTTTTTTTCACACACTTTTAAAAACGGTTTTGCTCCATAACCATCTTTGAAAGTCCTTTACAAAGACTGTTTTTGATAACAATCGTCTTTGAAAGAGAGAATCAAAGACGGTTTTCCAAACAACCGTCTTTGAATCTAACACTTTTTCTTTTCATAGCCTTTCAAAGACGTTTTTTGAGAACAACCTTCTTTGAAAGGTGGATACGAAGACGGTTTTAACAACAACCATCTTTGAAAGTGAGATACGAAGACGGTTTTGAAGCACAACCATCTTTGAAAATGATATACGAAGACGGTTTTTTCGGACAACCGTCTTTGAAAGTGAAAATCAAAGGCGGTTTTTTAGGACAACCCTCTTTGAAAGTGAGATACGAAGACGGTTTTGAAGCACAACCATCTTTGAAAATGATATACGAAGACGGTTTTTTCGGACAACCGTCTTTGAAAGTGAAAATCAAAGGCGGTTTTTTAGGACAACCCTCTTTGAAAGTGAGATACGAAGACGGTTTTTCAGAACAACCGTCTTTGAAAATGAGCTACGAAGACGGTTTTAAGAGCAACCATCTTTGAAAGTGAGATACGAAGACGGTTTTGAAGCACAACCATCTTTGAAAATGATATACGAAGACGGTTTTTTCGGACAACCGTCTTTGAAAGTGAAAATCAAAGGCGGTTTTTTAGGACAACCCTCTTTGAAAGTGAGATACGAAGACGGTTTTTCAGAACAACCGTCTTTGAAAGTGAGCTACGAAGACGGTTTTAAGAGCAACCATCTTTGAAAGTGAGATACAAAGATGGTTTTGAAGCACAATCATTTTTGAAAGTGATATACGAAGACGGTTTTTTCGGACAATCGTCTTTGAAAGTAAGAATCAAAGACGGTTTTTTAGGACAACCCTATTTGAAAGTGAGATACGAAGACGGTTTTTTAGAACAACCGTCTTTGAAAATGAGATACGAAGACAGTTTTGTGTATAACCGTCTTTGAAAGTAAGAATCAAAGACGGTTTTTGACAATAACCGTCTTTGAAACTTACAATCTAAGACGGTTCTTATGTAATCGTCTTTGAATGACTGCTTTTTTTAAAACCCAAAGATTTAGTTATTTGATAAATTATTCCTATAAATTTAATTTATTAATTAAAAATTATATTCAATAATAAAATTTTTACATAAAACACAAATACAAGTAAAATGGCCAGCAACAAACATATTTTACCAAGTTATTTCGTATATATATATATATATGTAAAGTTATTATTCATAAAATGTTTGTCAAAATGTGAAAATACAATACACAAATAATTTTTACATAGTAGTAGCAATATTTCTCCTTTCCATATAATCAAGGCCAATAGTGTGTGGTGCAAATTCCATATGTCATCCCAAATAAGTGTCCCATTATTAATTTCTTCTACCAAATTAGCCTGCACAATAACAGACAAATTGAATGCAAAATATTTTCAATGTATGACATTACCTCAATCTCAATAATCAATCAACTAATACAATCAGATAGCATGCTATATATCACTTACAATAGCACGATCAGGGGCAGCGGCAGTTGAAGTTTGCTGATATTTCAAAATGGTCCAAGCAAAGACATAATCAAATTAGAATCCTGGTGAAAGAAGTCAACAACAACCAAAAAAAGATGAATATAAAAGAAAAGTTAAACATATGTGAATACATGAAGTTCATGAGATGGCTAAATGTTGTGTTTATTCCATGATCACAATAACATATTTATAAAATATAAACGTTATGCTAGGTCCCCACAAAGATTTTGTGAAAATGTTAGCAAGCTGATCTTTAGCCGTGTGATTCATGTATCCAACTGGCAGGACAAGGCTTTGTTGTTGCTGTTGTTGTCTGATCTTTAGAGCAGACAGAGGAAATATTGATGAGTTTCCTAATTCCACAAAGCTTAATGCAATGTTTTCATTGATTTGTTACAATGAGCTTAAGTTGAAACTTTCATATTTATTTATGCAAGCTCTATATCATCCTAACTGGCAGTTCCACTCAGTTGATTCAACACCTGACTTCTCAACTTAATTCAAAGTTTTCCCTTAAATAACTTGGTCTGCTAGACTACTTTCTGGGAATTGATGTTAAGACTCTTCCTTCACTCAGAGTAAATATATCAAAGATTTGTTGCAGAAAACTATGGCAGAAGCTCAACCTATTTCCTCTCCTATGGCTTCCAGCTGCAAACTTAATCGGATCTGTTTTCTGATCCTACTTTATAACGGTCCGTAGTGGGTGCCTTACAATACTTGACTATCACTAGACCTGGGATCAGTTACTCAGTGAACAAAGTTTGTCAATTTATGGCCAATCCTTTAGATTCTCATTGGACTGCAGTGAAAAGAATCCTAAGATACTTGAAGGGTATAGTGTTGCATGGTCATCATCTTCGACTTGCTGTTTTGGGGAAACTATATCCTTTTTATGCCCTATGTGATGCAGATTAGGCTTCTAATATTGAAGACAGAAGATCCACTTCTGATTCAGCTATCTACTTTGGTCCTAATCTCATTTCTTGGTGGTCCTGAAAGCAGCAAGTTGTTGCAAGGTATAGTACAAAGACATAATATCGAAGTTTGGCTCAGACTGCTGCTAAAATATCTTGGATTCAGACACTTTTAACTGAGTTAAAAGTTCCTTTCAGCATTCCCATTGTCTTTTGTGACAATCAAAGTGCAGTTGTTACTAAGTTGTAACTCAAAGTTTAGTGGCTAATAATCATTTTCACTTCTTCTTTCTAGAGTTTTTCCCTCTCAAAATATCTTCTATTATGATCTGTTAGAACTCTTTTAGAACTGAAGGTTACAGTTTAGATATATAGACTAGACAGTTAGTTATGAAAGCTGCCAGCAGAAGTGAAGGATTAATCCTGGGTAAGTGAATACCAGATTTAGATCTGGTTTGCATAAGGTGAATATTGGATGATCTAGGAGGAGGAGAGGAGTTAGTGGTTGAGGATGAGGATTTTGTATTTGGGACAATAGGTTGATTTGTATGTTCAGAATTAGAGGACTGAACAAAAACAGACTGTGGTAAGTTTGACTGAACAGAATTTGAGAGCTGAACACGATCAGATTGAGGTAGGTCAGAATCTGACTGAACAGAAGGAATAGGAGACTGAACAGGAGTAGCAGACTGAGACGAGGAAGAAGAACTGCCAACAGATGTTTGTGTGTGCAAAGGAGACACAGGGGGCTAATTAGTAGCAATGATAGGAATTGAGGGGAAATTAAAACTAGTAGGGGATGAAGAAGGGTGACTATGTGAAGGAGATGACTCAAAGAAGTCAGCATATGGAAACTTAGATTCATTAAAAAGAACATCTTTAGAAATATAAATTCTGCCAGAAGGAAACAAACATTTATGTCCCTTATGAGAGGTAGAATATCCCAAGAAAAGACACTCATGAGATCTAAAATCCAATTTATGATTATTGTAAGGTCTAAGTAAAGGCAAACAAGCACAGCCAAAAGTTTTGAGAAGGGTATCATCAGGAAATTGTTTGAAAACCACATGGTAGGGAACTAAAAAATTTAAGTATGATGTAGGAAGTTTGTTTATTAAATAAACAGGTGCAGTGAATGCAAAATTTTAGTGGTAAGGAAGCATGATGTAACAAGTGAGACCAAGTTCCACAATACGTCTATGTTTTCTCTCAACAACATGATTTTGATGATAGGTGTGAGGACAAATAAGTCTGTGTTTAATGCCACAGCTGGCCAAAAAAGGTGCTAAGGGTCTAAATCCCCCTCCCCAATCAGTTTGAAGGTTTTTAATTTTTGAATTGAATTGAAACTCTGCCATTTCTTTAAACTTTTGAAAGACAGTAAAAGTTTCAGCTTTACTTTTAAGTAGATAAATCCAAGTAAACCTGGAAAAGGCATCAACAAAAGTGATATAATAGAGAAAACCATTAGTGGAAGTAACATTAGCTACTCCCCAAAGATCACTATAGACCAACTCTAAGGGAAAAGAATAAATAAATTCAGATGGAGATGAAGAAAGTCTGTGAGACTTACCTACAACACAAGCAAAGCAAAAATCAACCATGGTTTTATTAGAAACGGGTATTTTACGATGCTGTAAAACAATTTGTAAAACATGATGATTTGGATGGCCAAGTTTATCATGCCAAAGAGAACTGATCCTATTACATGGATTTACAATGAACTTTTTATACAGTCTTATTACGTGGATTTACAATGGAGTTTGCAGAGCTAGAAAAACAACAAGTAGCAAAACCAGATGAAGGATATGCTGAAACTAAATGTTGGAGAAACTGTAGAGACCATTTGTAACATCCCGTGTGCACCCGGCGTATTATCATTATGATTATATCAGATTAGCGCTTAATCATAGTAATTAAAAACCTTTGCGGAAGCATAAATCAAAATCATATTTCTTGATTACATTATTATGGAATATCAAAGCATCTCATCACAAAGCATAAGACAAGTCCCTGCTAATCCAGATCACATAAACAAAACCATAGGCAGATAACACAAATATCTCAAAGATATAAATAGGAGGAACATAATTACATAGCAGAATTGGTTATGTACAAAACATCATCTGACACTCGCAGTGTTTATATAAAAGAATAAGCATCCGAGTGCTTCTGATCCCAAGGATCCTTCCTCACACGAGGGCATACATACATAACGTGTATAAAACAAAGACTACATGTGCACACACATGTCTTCCCTCTACAGGGGTACAAAACATCAAAAGCTGAGTCGAGCTCCAAGCTCTCCACTGCTGCCTGATCGAAGGTCGTACTCCGTCAAATTATTATGAATTAAGTGTAGTACTAGGAAAGTGACTCCTAGGTCGTCTCTCAAGGATCAATTGTCAATGTTTAAGGGATTGAAAACGTGTTGGGGGGTTTTTGAAGGAATTTGGCAGAATATATAAAATTAAACAGAAATAATAATTAATTGCAATGATTAAAAACAAATCAGACCCTTAGGACAGATTGCGCCTCTAATTTCCTTGGTTCACGAAAGATAATTTGTTCTACTTAATTCTCATCAGTCCAGATTAATCGACTAAGCGAAGATTAATCTAAAACGTCATTACACGAATTAAGCAAACGTGAACCTCGTTAGGGCAAGTTTCTCAGAATTAAGCAAACTGAGATTACTGAATCAATCAAT
>PYAF01000352.1:547819-566036 GCA_007407185.1 Glycine tomentella
TCTTATCCTGCATCAGCACACATCCAAGTCCCCGCTTGGAAGCATCACAGTATACCTCAAAGCTTCCCTCAGGGTCAGGAAGGGTCAACACTGGAGCTGTGGTCAACCGTTCCTTCAACTCCTGAAAGCACTGCTCGCACTCATGGGTCCAAACAAACGGAACCCCCTTCCGGGTGAGTCGAGTCAGAGGTATCACTATTTGGGAAAACCCCTGAATAAATCTCCGGTAGTATCCGGCCAAGCCAAGGAAACTCCGAACCTCAGATACGTCCTTGGGTCTCTCCCAAGACATCACCGCCTCTATCTTGCTAGGGTCAACAGACACCCCAGCTGCTGAGATCACATGACCAAGGAACTTCACCTCTGGTAGTCAAAACTCACACTTGGTCAACTTGGCATACAACTGATCATTCCTCAAGGTCTGAAGAACAATCATGAGATGCTCAGCATGCTCCATCTCCGTCCGAGAGTAGATCAGAATGTCATCTATAAATACCACCACAAATTGATCCAAGAAAGGCCTGAATACCCTGTTCATATAATCCATGAATACTGCAGGGGCATTCGTCAGACCAAAGGGGATGACCTGATACTCAAAGTGACCATACCTAGACCGGAAGGCTGTCTTTGGTATGTCAGCAGGCTTGATCCGAATCTGATGATATCCGGATCGCAGGTCGATCTTAGAAAACACCGTTGCTCCCCTCAATTGATCTAGCAGATCATCAATCCGAGGCAAAGGATACTTATTCTTGATAGTAACCTTATTCAACTGTCTGTAATCAACACAGAGTCTCATACTGCTGTCCTTCTTCTTCACGAAGATTGCCGGTGCTCCCCACGATGAGACACTCGGTCTGATAAACTGTTTGGACAGCAGGTCCTCCAATTGCACCTTCAGCTCCCTCAATTCCAGAGGAGCCATGCGGTAAGGTGCCACAGATATCGGTCCCACACCAGGAACCAGATCAATGGAGAATTGATCTCTCTCTCAGGTGGTAGCTGAGTGATCTCCTCAGGGAACACATCTGTAAACTCACTAACCACCGGGATCTGCGACAGATCAACACTTGGCCTATCCTCAGCCACACATGTAAAGATATAGCCCTGAGCTCCTTCCCTGAGTGCCTTACGAACTTGCAAGACAGATGGGAAAGAAGTGGAACTTGAGTCAGCTCCGTCAGAAGGCACAACAACCCTCTTCTGACAACAATCCAGCATCACGCCATACTTGGCCAACCAATCCATACCCAGAATAATCTCAAGGGTAGGCATAGCTAGGAAGTACAGATCAATCATGTACTCTCTGCCATCAAGCTAGAATCGCACGTCCTTGCAACACGTGCTCACCCGACATCTCTCACTAGATGCGGTGGTAACCTCCATTGGAGAGGAAAAACAAATCATAGGCAACTGGAGCCTATCAGTAAGCACATCCTGAATGAAGGAATGTGTAGCTCCAGAGTCGAACAAGACTCTCACATCACAAGCATCGATCAGAACGGTATCTCTGATCAAGTCGGGAGTCCTGGCTGCTTCTCTGGCATCAATGGTGTACACCCGGCCAGTCGTGGGTGCTGGCATCTCCACTGTAACAACTGATGCACGGCCTCCTACCCGCGTGCACTCCCAAGAGATATGGCCTGGCTGACCACATTTGTAACATATGATCTGGCCTGAGGAGCACGTCCCCCAATGCTCCCTTCCACAGGCTGAACACTTCGGGGCTTGTCTTCCCCGAGATGAGCCGCTCCGGCTAAAGTCCCTCTTGAACCTCCCAAAAGAGGTGGAGACTCTCACATCTTTGCCCTTACCCTTTCCGGGTGGGCCGGTACTGCTGGTCTTCTTCCCTTTCTGTCTGTCTGAGGGAGAAGACTGACTGCCTCGGTGTCTGCGAAGCATGTCCTCAACTGGGCGGCACTGCCTCACCAAGCTATCCATGTCACGGGCTCCACTACCGACAACCCGCTCCTCAATGCTATCCCTAAGTCCCCTCTGGAACTTAGCAGCAAGAATATCAGCATCAGGTAAAGATCTCCGAAAATGAGCATATTTGGCCAGCTCAGTAAACTTGGCCAAGTACTCATCCACAGTCAAGTTCCCCTGAACAAGACCATCAAGCTCTGCCTGCTTCTGCTCACGAGCATCCCTGGGAAAATAGCGATCCAGGAAGCAAGCCTCAAACATAGGCCAGGTAACAACCTCTCCACAGCCTCTGAGCAACTGAAGTGTGGTCGTCCACCACTCATGGGCATCGCCCTTCAGCATATAGGTCGCATACAACAACCTCTGATGATCCGGACACTCCATCACCGTGAAGATCTTGTCCAAATCTTGCAGCCACCTAGCCGCAGCAACCGGGTCATAGCCACCAAGAAAAACTGGAGGGTCATGCTTTCTGAAAGTGATTAGCATCTTTCCTCTGGCTGCGACCTCATCGCTAACCTCAGCATGGAACACCGGGTCCCCTCTAGCATGGCTACCACTAGCCTGGTGACGGCTACCATCACCCTCATGAGTAGGAGGTACAGAGAAGGCATGGTCACCTCCTCTCATGGTCCTCATCTCATCCATCATCTCCCGATTAGCCTTCAACAAGGCCTCGTTCACCTCTTGGTTAGCAGCCATCTGATGCTGCATCGCCTCCTGCATCTGCCTATTCGCAGCCATCTCTTGCTACATGGCAGCCAAAGCAGCCGCCACTGGATCTGGTTGGGCATTGGTCGCCCCACTGTTGTTTCTCGACCTCGTCATGACACTACATATGCACACCAAACAGTGAGTTGATCAGGCCCACAGCTAGTGTACACACATGCAATAGTCATTCCAATCACAAACAACAGTCAAGGACAACACACAATATCCATACATAATGTTCCCATCAAGAAATCGCTCTGATACCATAAAATGTAACACCCCGTGTATACCCGGCGTGTTATCATTATGATTAAATCAAATTAGCGCTTAAACAAAGTAATTAAAACATGTTTATCGCGGAAGCATAAAAACCAAAACCATATTTCTTGATTACATTATATATGGAATCACAACCCACAACCAAAACATAAACAAGCCCCTGCTTAACCAGATCATACAACCAAACCATAGGCAGAATAACACAAATATCTCAAAGATATATATAAATAGGAGGAAGCATAAACCTTACATAACTAAACCGGTTATGTACAACATCATCTGACACTCGAGGTGTCTATACAAAAGAATAAACGTCCGAGCGCTTTCTGATCCCAAGGATCTTTCCTCACACGAGGGCATACATATACAACACAAAACTACATGTACATCACATGCCTTCCCTCTACAGGGTACAAAACAAACCAAAAGTTGAGCCGAGCTCCAAGCTATCCTCTGCTGCCCAAGGCCAAGCAGGTACCGTCTTTACTGGGGCCTCCTGCCCTGAGACTGCTCCTCTATACCAGAAGCATCACCTGAAAAAGCATAAGCCTCACACGGGGTGAGATAAACATCTCAGTAAGCTCAGGATCCTTAGAGGCATCTCCTCCACCCTGGCTCACTCACCATGACACAAGTCATCAGGGTGTCACAACCATCTGGGCCATCCCGGCCACTCATAACAATACACACAAGCTATCCAAGCTCTATGTACGGCGGACCGAGTCAAACGCCGACCTCAGTGTGAAACCAGAATTCACACCCGTGCCATCCCATTGGGTGCTAACCCTTCGCATGGACGCACGTATATGGTACCTCCGAGACTAGGCACTCAACCGCGACGGGACACACCTAGCTCTTGGTCTTAGGGAATCTCCGCATCTCGGGACCGAGTCAACCATGAGCTAACCAAACTAGGAGGTGCGCTCTCCTCCTAGGGAGGTCCATATCTATCTTAACTGGCCAGAAGATCTAATAACAGGCTTAATACAATCTCAAGCATAGATACAAGCATATATTATCATGAATATGCAACATCCACACAATGCATGTATCATGAATGAAACCACTACTCCCTCGGAGTATGGTAGAGCACAAACAAGTGGGAAACATCCCCAAGGGTCCAGAACTTACCTGGCAAAGTCGAGCTCTGCGATTCTTCCCTTGCTCTGTGGCCCACGCCACTGACACCCGCGGTGTCACGCCCTATACAAGGCATATACAAGCATGTATCAACAAACCACACAGTGCATACAAGCATATACGGTTCACAACCGTTCAAAACGAAAGGCATCACAATCCTTTCCAAAACCACAAGGTCATCTATCCTATAGTTCAACAAGGCTTTTCACTCACAAGCCTTCATACCAATAGCCTCTCAAGACCATCAAAACCACAAGCCAAGGCTCTAGCATGTTCACAAATGGCCAAGCAACTCAACCCACAACAACACACATGCTTCACATAGAGCCATGAAAATCAAAGTTCGCCAAACTCACATTTAAGAGCTAATCCTACATCCTCATAACATTCTAAACACATGTTTCTAAAGGACCCAAGGCTAATACTAGCTCTAACAAAAGTGGGTCACTATTCACCCAAAACCCCAACTCACAAATCAAGCGGTGAATCTCGAGTTTCTTATCTCAAAGATGGCAAAGAAAACCTAAGGACGACTTCCCCTAGCTTGGGTACTCAAGAATCGTCGTCGTTCCTCGCCGAGCTCGAGTTTCACGAACTTCCCTTGAGAAAGGGATTCTTTGATTTAGGGGTTTTCAAGGAGAAATGAGGAAGGACTCAAGCTCACTAGAGGTTTCTCACAAGGGTTGGGTGTAAAAGCAAGTGTCTAATCAAAGAAAGGAGGTCTAGAGAGCTTGGAAGCTCATCAATGGCGGATGGGCTGGAGGAGGAAGAAGAGAAAACAGTTTTTCTCTCTCAAAATGCGAAAATAGCCTTTTATAGGCCCCCTATACGCGTTCCCGCGCTAATAGCGCCACAACCCACGCTAATCGCGCCACCAATTCGAAAGAAAAAGCTTCCTGGAGCATTATGGCGCTAATCGCGTCATATCTGACGCTAATCGCACCATATATTCGAATCAAAATGGTCTCCAGACCATACTGGCGCTAACCGCGCCAACTGGGCGCGTCTGTCGCGCTAATCGCGCCAAACTGACGCTGTCCGCGCCATCAGGCAGCAAGAAATGGCCTCTGGAGCGTTTCCCACGCTAACGACGCCATTTTCACGCTGTTAGCATGAGATTTTTTTTTTTAGAAAACTGGGTTATTATAGTTTCTATGAGGAGCACTAGTGTTGCTAGTAAATAAGAAAGATGGAATAATGAGGAAAGGTGTATAGACTATTATTAGTTGGATAAGTAACGATTTAAAAACTAAGTATCTTGTCCCTAGAAAGGATGACCTTATGGATCAGTTGGTAGGAACATGTGTGTTTAGCAAGATAGATCTTAGGTCAGATTACCATCAGATTTATGTGAAGTTTGAAAGATTGCCTTTAGAACCAATTATGATTATTACAAGTATTTGATTTTGGTTTTTGATGTGACTAATGTCCTTATGTGTTTATGGATTATATGAATAGGATCTTTTACATCTATCTTGATAGTTTTGTGAAAATATTTGTAGATGATGCTTTGGTATATTCCAAGATTAGAGAAAAGAATGAGGAATACTTGAGGATTTTGTTACGGACTCTTAAGGATAGACAACTTTATGCTAAGTTATTTAAGTATGAGTTTTGTACTGAGATTTTTAGGACATGTGATATTTCAAGGTGGTATAGCTGTAGACCTTTCTAAGGTAAAAGTTGTTCTAAAGTGGAAAAAATCCTAAGTCTATATTTGAAATTAAAAGTTTTCTGGATTTAGCAGAATTATGGGAAAATCATAAAAAGTTTGTTTAAGTTAGCCTTACCTTTAACCAAGTTGATGTGTAAAGGAAGAATTTCTATGGATGCTCAGTATAAGTATAAGTTTTTAATTTCAACACTTGTGTTAGTGGTGCCTAATCTTATAGAACCCTTCGAGAGGTATTGGGATGCATCAAAGATGAGGTTAAGAACAATGTTGATGTGTAGAATGACCAAGTAGTAGCCTATGTTCTTAGACAACATAAAACACATGAAAAGAATTATCTTACTCATGACTTAGAATTAGCAACTATGATAATTTGGAGACATTATCTGTATGGTTCACATTTTGAGGTTCTTAGTGATCATAAGAGTTTGAAATATTTGTTTAGTCAAATGAAATTAAATATGAGGTAGTAGAGACGAATGAAATTTTTGAAAGATCATGACTTTGAGCTTAATTATTATCATGGAAAAGCCAATATGATGGTAGATGATTTAAGTAGAAAACCTTTGATGACATCTACATTAATGTTTAGGGAAATGGATCTGTTAACACAATTTGAGGATTTTAGTTTAATATGAGTAGAACATAAAGTTATGAACTTTATAGGTTTCCAATGAATTTTTGAAGGAAATAAGAAGTAGGCAAAGATCTGACACTTCCTTAAGAACCATATTAGGAAATATATATCCAATGGAAGGAATAGTGAATTTAAGATAGGAACAAATGATATATTGAGGTTACAAGGAAGAATTTGTGTGCCTAATGAACCTGAACTTAAGAAAATAATCTTAGAAGAAGGGCACAATAGTAAGCTAAATATCCATCCCGGAGCCACTAAAATGTATCAAGTGGTCAAGGATGAAGAAGGAGAATAAGAGAGTATGTATATTCTCGTTTAGCTTACCAGAAATCTAAGATAGAACATCATAAATCTTCTAGTATGTTACAATCTTTAGAAATACTTCAATAAAAGTGAAAAAGCATATCCATGGATTTTGTTACCACTTTGCCCAAGAGTTCTAGAGGTTTTGATTTCATGTAAGTTATAATAGATTGGTTAATAAAGTTTATCCCCATTAGCATCAGGTATTCTTGAGAAAAATTGACAAGTTGGTATATAAATAAGATTGCACGATTGCATAGAGTTCCTTCTAGCATTGTATCTGATAGGAATCCTAGAATTATATTCAGATTTTGGAAAAAGGTTACATAGAGAATTGAGGATGGAAGGATCAAAGATCTAAAGAGAAAATAAATTCCTTTAAGTAAAAGTGATTTAGGGAACAATACAAAAGGTGATGTTACTTAGGGATTGGGGAATTAGAAGTAAAAGAGTTATCCGATACTTTTTGAATCAGACAAATTTCGAGGACGAAATTTTTTGAAGGAGGGGAGAAGTGTAACACCCCAAAATTTCCATAACTATAGTTCAATAAATATTTATGAAAGTCTTAAGCTAGGGAAGATTTGATTATGTGGGTAAAATATCAATTAGAGACATTACGAAAATGTTTGGGGAAAAATGACCATATGTCATCTGATGATTAGTACCTTTCGTATGGACTTTATTATGGATTGAATTTAATTATTATGGACTTCGAACGAACATGGTTACAATATTGATGATTAGTACCTTTCATATGAATTATTCTAAGCAAGAAGAAAAGAATTTTCCGTGAAATTTATAACTAAGATAATTCTAAAGCAAGTGGAAAAGAAATTCCATTCAAAATCAATAAAATACAAGATAGTAAAACGAGGTGTTACAACCATTGCCAATGAAGATATGATCAGGACCTTCAAAAGGTTCTATCTGATGAATGTTCTGAGATTCTACAGTAAAAGAAAAGAAGCCCCTGAATCAAGAATCTAATAAGCAGAATTTGAGTTTGGTTGAGAAGAAGCATTAGTTAAAATAGCAGTAGGAGTAGACTGATTGCTAGTGCTTGCAGATCTATAGTTATTGTTCACCCAAACATTAGCAGGACAATTATCACAACTTACTTCCAATGATTGAAATAACCGAGTGAGAATCCGATGGAAGACCTTTGAAAAACGAAACAACTTGATCTTGAAGCATGATTGGACTTCCAATCGAGGAGAAAGTCAAAAATTATTTTGATTTGCATCAAAAACTCTCGCATCGATCTCCCTCCAAGCGTCATAGCTCACAATTCACTGCGCAATTGTCACGTTCGAGCTCATATTTGCTTGTGAAAGTAATCATGAATTCTCTCCCAAACTTCATACAAGTGAACACATCCTATAACTCGAGACAAATTGACATTAAAAGTGTCAATTGAAGCCATGTGAGGAGCACCTGATCTTGTTGCTCCCAAACTTTGTATGATGGATTCTCGATTTCCAGCCGCTCAATCCACTTCAGAGAGAAAACACACTGGAATTTGAGGATTTGCAACAAATCGTTGCAATCAATGAGATTTGATAACAAGTTCAACTTGTTAGAGCCTTAGTAGAAAGGTCAAATCATCTAGTTTAAGAGAAATCGAACTAGGAAATGAAGAAGTGAGAAACGAGTTGTTTTGAGCAGCCATTGTTGATTTTATGACCTCTAGATACCATAGCATAATTCTAAAGAGAAAATGTTTGAGAGAAAGGAAAAGCATTAGAAAAGAGAAGATGAAAATATTATTGACCACTGAACTGAATGTTACAGTTTAGATTATATAAACCATAGACAGCTAGTTATGACAACTGTCAGCAGCTATCATTAACTAACTCACTAACTCAGCCAACTAACATACTAGTATTAACTAGAGTAAACTACCCAAGAGTGCAGTTTAATAACTGCAACTCTATTACAATACTCTAATATAATCAATGATGATTGGAAGGAACAAGTCTTGAGACAAACTCTAGCAAAGGATTTGTGATAAAAACTCTTAGGAGGCTAAAGTATTTTCTAGGAATTGAAAGTGTCTCACTCCAAGAAAGTTACTTTCATATCTCAACATAAATACGTCAAACTAGATTGCAGTGTAAGAATCAAACCTTGAATATGTATGTAATACCTAGACTAGATTAGAATGCAAGAGAGTCTTTTCTTAAATAAGGAAAACAAAAAAGAAAGGAAAAAGTGATAGAGTGAAGACATTCATCCCCAGTAATAGTAGACAAAATACCAATATGATATGTTGAAACTATTACAGGAGATTGCAAGTTATTGTCTAAACTCTAAATTAAAGCAAATACAAAACAAAACCCGACATTATTGTAAGAAGTGTCACAAAACACAAGAGGCTTATTTTTTTTATCTTAAAACTTTTCATACTAAGTTACTAACAAAGGCTTACAATAGGCTAGTTTCTAGAGTATGATGAAAGACAAAGTAACCAAGGTATGGTTAGCACAAAATACAAGTCAAAGATTTTCATACACCAATCCCTTTGTTCAGCACCGACAACCCCAATCCCACCAAGCCCCGACCAAACACATCACACCTACCTGTCTTACCCTTTCCCAACACATTATAAAAGGAAAAAAAGAAGAGTAATGTCCCAAATATCGTACCAGTGGCGGCGTTAAACACGAGGTTGAGGGAGGCCACCACGGACACCAGAGGGAGTGACGGAGACGGCAACTAAAGAGACGGAGGAGTTAGGAACGAAGGTGAGGTTGGGGGTGAGGCTAACCTAGGGCACGAGGAAATGAGGTGGTGGCCTGGGCTTCTCCTCGACAAAACCTACTAATTTACACGACGCTCGTACACCCAAAACGCACTCGTTTTGGTAATTTTTTTTCCAATACAAAGACGGTTTTCCCACACCGTCTTTGATTATCGTCATACTACGTCGGTCATTCCAGGAACCGTCGTCGTAAGTGGCTTACAAAGACGGTTTTCGAAAAATCGTCTTTGAAAAGTTCCTCATATTTACAAAAATGCCACTGCATTAGATACGACGACGGTTTTACACAATCGTCGTAGTTTGCCTGTTGTTAAACATGTATATTGTAGTAGTGAAAATTATGGAATTGAGAAATGTTCAATTTATAACGTAAGATTACATTACTGATTACGTACTCCGTAATGAAATTGGGTGTCAGTGAGGTGTAAGAAACAACACTCTAATCCCTATATGAGATGAATGAATTATTAGGTTGGTTTGGTGATAAAAGAAGAAAAGAAAGAGAAAGAAAAGCTATAGATATAATTTCTCCCACTAACAAAATATTAACAATTAACCTAACATTTGTCTTAACAAAAACAACATGACAATGGAGCCACAGCGCAGTTTGGTCGAGTTAGATTGTTTAAACAAACATTGAATGGAGAAATGCAAAGCTTAATAGTTACATGGAATAGTTTAAGGTAAAACTTCCTAAACTTTGTATTACAAAATGAATTTTCCACAATAGAATGAGAAATACAGAAAACATTAATGAAGGTATAGGAAGCAACAACCAATAATTTGACATGTAGTTTGGGTTATAACTTGTTTAGTACAAATGGGCTATAGATATCTTTGGTTTGCTATCTTGTTCGACTGCCTAAGCGAGTTGGGGTTTGTAGAAGACATCATGGGAATATATGAGAACCATTAGTTGTACAAAACTACAAATCAAATATCTAATGAATTTTAAAAGCTTTTTTAGCTCATTTTTTTATGATGAAAAAATAACATTACTACTAGTTATTTATATAAGAAATAAAGTATTTTTATATCAAAATTATAATATAAAATTTAAATATTTTAATTGTTATTTTAAAAAAAAATATTATGAAGAGTCTATTAATGATATATTTTCTTTTTCATGTAAGTGGGTACCTTAATTTATATATTGATATTTTTTTTGTCACCATGACATTGGGGTGATTAATTTTGTTAATAACTAATTTCTATCAATGAATTTAACTTACTTTTTGTGGAATCTTTCTTTTTAATTATATTTTTTTTTATCAAAACTTAAATTCAAGACATTGTTTAAAAGATTCAAACTAACTAATTATATGCAAATATATTGTTAACAATTTAAGTACTCTCACTGATAGAGAAAATTAAGAATACTAATTAATTAGTGTCTTTAGAATATTGTTTAAAGAATTAAAGAATATTTTTATTGGGAATATAATCATATAATCTCCTGATTTTCAAGACGCTCTCCAAAAACAATATCTCCGGAATTATAAAAAATATTACTATTTAAATTAATTAAGATTAATTAATTATTTGAAATGTTTTTATTAATGCTAATAATTCGTTTTTTGTTTCTTATATATGTATAAAAGATTAGAGGCGGAGCCCAAGCCCTAGATAAAGTATTCTCATTGACTAATGACTGAGGCGAAATATAGAAATAATATAATATACTGTAGCAGGGGAATATTACATATGGGTATTCCTTGCATTGAGTTAAATATTACCTATATATATTAAATTTATAATATTAATCTTTATTTATTTTTTAGTAATATTGTTAATCATCTTATCAAACTTGTTTTTCTTTCTTTATTTTTTATTTCTCTTTATATCATACAAATATTTATAAACATATTATATAAATACAATTTCTTAGAAGACAAAAATATGACTTATAGTCTCGGGAGTGATCATGAAAAGTGAAAACAGAAAATTGATTTAAACGTAAAATCATGGAATATTGGTTATAATAATTGGGTTAAGTGGGGATCAAAATTTATATAACTTAATTATTATTGAATTGATTTTTATTTTTATTTTTGGAATTGAATGAACTATCATAATGGAAAGTTTTTCAAACTCAGATGACACTGATCGTATTGTCTATTCCATTTATAAACTTAAACATCCCACCACAAGATACATGGACAGGAAGAGAAATGTGTCTAGCTAGTTTAGGCTCTAGATAATCCGTATTCTGTCGTTTTTGTGTCACACGATAGATTACTTGTTCTAAGAATGTTGTGTAAATTATATATCCTAGGTCACCTTTGTGCATGAATGATATGAACGAAATGTGGATAATAATAATATGTTGAAAAAGGAGAATCAGGTTTTGAAGTATATATGACTATAAAAGAGATTAAAAAACCACAAGAGAAAGTAGCCATTAATTGGCAACCCTGAAGAGTTAGGCAAACAACTTGATCAACATGGACCACCTGAGGCTGTAGCAAAATCTGGAAAAGCCTTATGGACAAACTTTGAATGGGGACTAAAATCCAAAGAGGTTGGATAAGAAGAAGGTTATCTCTTAACATATTTGGGGTTTGAAGGGGCTGAATGTGTATAATATTAGAAGTAATGAGTGGATATGTATTATGTTGGTTGATCATTACTCTTGTGTTTCCACTGTTTTGCTCTTTGCTGATGATATTTTTAATTTTTGGGGTCCAGTTTTTATGATAAAATTGAATATTTAATTGATCCTACGGAGTTTTGAAGGACCAGTAGAAGTTTTTGAAAGAGGCTTGATCTGTCAACTCACTCAAATTACTAGAATAGCAAGATCAACAACAAAAAAAATAAAATAATTGAAGGATTAATTCAAATCAAATATTTGAGAGAAAGCTAATCAAGTAATACTTGGCAAATCATGGGATGTTAAGAGTCAAGAAAGGCATGTCTGAATTTCAAGGTGATACAGGATTGGTTAATAGTTTTCCGGGTCCAATATCTTCACTCTGGGGTCTACCTTAGAATGTTAAAAGTAATTTTTGAAGAATTCCATACCATAATAATTATGATGATCACAACAAAATTAAGACATGAAAGAACCTACTTCAGGGGAGCATCATGCTCATCTAAGCAAAACTATGGCTAAGGGACAGAAACTTTTGTCATCCCAACAGATTCAATGATTACTTTGCACTAAGAGAATCTTCATTGCCTTGTTGGTTATGTAAGAGGAAAACATGGTCCACGAGCTATAGCCATAACAAATACCGTATACCAATTAAGAACTTTCTGACCAAATTTTTTAAAGTTTCTCTCCTGTAAAATGTCGACAACTTCTGTAATTTTTTTTGTTACAAAATTTTCTGTAATATATGGAAGATAGTTTGCATCAGATCAAAAACTTATAACCATCAAAGGTTATCCATTGATAAGAATCGGATTCATATCTCTCACTAACTTTTAGTTCAAAATCTAACTAATATAAGAATCTTATTAATAGATAATTTATAAGATCCTTGTAAGTTCTTTTAGGTTGGAGACTTGAATTTGTGCATGTTTTTGCACTTAAATCCAGAAAACTTTCATTTAAAAAAATGACTCAAATATTTTTTTATTTATAATATATATTTGATTTTTACGTTTTATCTTTAATGAAAATTTTCTTTGAAACAGCTTTAGCTTTATGATATTTAAAAAGTTTTATTTTAAATTTTTATCATCAATTAAATATTTATTTCAAAATTAAATTAAATTTTTTTAGTAGTTATCAACCCGCTAACCAATTAATTTAGTCATTCATTCACTCATTCACTTTCACTGTCTACATGACTACATGCAGTCCTAGACAACCAACAGCTCAAAAGTGCTATTTTTAAACCAAAGGCCACAGACAAGGAACTTCAGAGGCTCCGGCAATTTCTGCAGCACCTATGCCAGAAGTCTGCAAGACCCATACCACTTTCTGCAGCACCTAATGTCTGTCTTCTAATAATGTTTATGTTTATTCCCTCAAATGTTTTTCATCCTGGTTTTTTGGTTTTGTTTTTAACAGATAAATTATGTCGTCAGAACAACGGGCTCTCTCTGCCGCTACCTCTTCGAGTTAAACTACCTGCTGCTACCGTAATCTGGGCTCGACGATTGTCTAATGATGACTCCTGATTCGGTTCTCGAACCGGCAAGTTCGGCCCGAACCTCGTCTGGTTCGGGAGGGTACAGAGGGGTGGATTGCAGGACCACCTTGGCTTGCATTGTCACCACCGAGATTGTGAGGAAGAAGGGGACCGACGCCACCGCTTTCCGACCTCCATGCCGGCCGGCGTGCTACTCGGTCTCGGAAATCTTGGCGGGTCTCATGAACCAGAGGAAAGGGAACCCCAGCGGACCCCACTCCATTGAAGAACTTGCGAGAGAGAGGGTGAGGTTTTTTATAAAAAAAAATAAAAAGAGAAATTTATTTGTTTACTTTAATTAACTATGAGATTTTGAATCGCGTAAAAATTTAAATTTAATTTTTAAATAATACGGATGATTTTTTAGTAATCACAAATCGGATTATTAAATATTTTTGCAACTAATAATAAAATTTAAAACAAAATTTTTCAAATATTAATAAATTCAAAAAAAATTAAGAAAAAAATTATAGAATTTTCTGTAATATAAATGGAATGTATATACCTTTAACAATGAAACGTGCAAGTAATTTAGAAACATCGATTCAATTGAATGATACCGTTAAAAAAAAACTATTTCAATGAAAGTGAATTTCAGAATTAGAAGAAATTAATTAACTACCATTCTTGCTCTTGACAGTCTCCACATTTATTTGTGAAATACCAGTAATTAACAATCAATCAATCGCATTTCATTCATTTTCATAATGAGGTTGGTACACTGACGGACCAGATAAATAATCAAGGGAGCATTAAAAAAAATTTAAAAGAAAATTAAAAAAACAAACAATTATAAACTGTAATATAATAGAACAAACAATAAATTATAAATCATAATCTAATAGAGCAATGGATTTTGTTAGTTTCAGAATAAAATCATTAAGAACATTTGAATTAACTATTTTTATTAGTTTATATGATTATGTTGAAAGTGTCTTATATTAAAATTGAAGGAAATATAATAAATACAAAAGGCTAGCAAAAAGAAAATTACCTCTAAAAAAAGCAAAAGAAAAATAAGTTAAGTGGATTTTGTGATGAAATGGAAAGATAAATGGCCATAGGTTTCAATAAAAGAAAAATAAATAGAAAGATGAATGTCATTTGCTAAAATCAAACAATTATTTTGTAAAAAAGCTTCACCTAAGCTGAAAATAAGCTCATCCGTTAACTTTTTCAAAAGCTCATTTTCTTTTAATTTTTGTACTTAATTGTTAATAAACTAATTCAAACTGGAAAGGACATAGGGTTTCTTTGGACCAAATTTTTATTATTAATTCAAATTGAATCCAACTTTTATCATACCATTTAATTTTCATTTCAGATGCGTTGTGGCCCATTTTCAAACCGAACCCAATAAATGGGCATATTAAGAGAAAATATCACTACAATTACGGGGATGATTTCCTTGTTTCCATCAGCGACTATGACACTCTCCCTGGTTCTTGATTTCTTTGTTTCAGTTTTGGAGCACTTCCAGTGCCATGTATATAAGGTATATTGGTTTTATCTTGCATGAATCATAATGGTGAATTGGTTTGTGTGAACTGATGATAGTGAGAAAAAGGTATATGTATGAATGGAGAACAGGAGCATTTTCTTCTTCCCTTTTATTATACTTACTTGTTTGATTGTATTTAAGTGTTTCCCTATTTTTAAAAAGAATGTTATATACAAGTTAAGAAATATAAAAATAAAATTGTTGACATAAAATTGACTCTTTCAAAGTCTAAATTACAATTAAACTATAAAATATTAGAAAAGTTAATCTAATTAAGAATATAAATAGACAATTAAACTCTTCATAAGCCAACAAACCTCAACTTCTTCATAAATTTTTATCATTTTGTTCAACAAGTTGAAGTTGATTGTGTCTTTCACCAAGATAAATATATACGGAATTCTGAATTTTTTATCATTGTATACAACTCTCTTAAGGAAGATTTCATAATGTTCATCAGTAACTGACTAGTTTTGACTAGCTACATAAAATCTTTCGAATTAAGTTTATATATCTTAATTCTCTAGGTAGGTATTTTATTGATAAACCAATATCATTGACGCATTTTTTGTTAATTACCAAAAACAAATAGCTAGTTAGATATATATATATATATATATATATATATATATATATATATATATATATATATATATATATATATATATATATATATATATATATATATCCATTCTCCTCCGAACTTACGTGTGAGATTAAGAAGCTAGTATAAAAAAGCTAGACGATGGACGACCATCGCTGTACAATGTACATGTAACATTTAGGAACCACATTTTTTTCTTTGGAACTCCAAGGTAGAAACAACGAGTGACAACCCGACACATGAACACTCTAAATTCCTCAAATAATTGGAAAACAACAAATCTCTTATCTTTCGTGGGGCCTTCAAAATAATGGGTGCAGTTCTTTTCAAACCTTCCGTACTAACTAAATGCATTATCTATCCTTATCAAGTGTTGAAGTAAAATTGAAGCAATTGCCTGCTACATGATGACAACCAAAATATTAATCAAGAGTATTTAAATAACCTACCTCTTTCATTATTTTAATTGAGTTAGCCCGGAAGGAGGAAAAAAAAAAAAAAACATGTTCTAGATGCTGATGAGTCAGGTCTTTTAAGTGATGCATACCTACCCAGTGACGGATCTACATTCAAGGTTGGGGGGCACTGTCCCCCCTTAAATTTTCAAGATAAAATCAATATACTTTATATACATGCTACTGAAAGTGCTCCAAAACTGAAACAAAGAAGTCAAGAACTAGGGAGAGTGCCATAGTCGACGATGGAAACGAGGAAACCATCCCCGTAACTGTAGTGATATTTTCTCTTAATATGCCCATTTATTGGGTTCGGTTTGAAAATGGACCATAATGCAGCTGAAATGAAAATTAAATGATATGATAAATGTTGGGTTCAATTTGAATTAATAATAAAAAGCCTGGTCCAAACAAACCCTATGTCCTTTCCAGTTTGAATTAGTTTATTAATAATTAAGTACAAAATTAAAAGAAAAGGAGCTTTTGAAAAAGCTACCCGAAGGAGCTTATTTTCAGCTTAGGTGAAGCTTTTTTACAAAAGAAATGTTTGATTCTAGCAAATGACATTCATCTTTCTATTTATTTTTCTTTTATTGAAACCTATGGCCATTTATCTTTCCATTTCATCACAAAATCCGCTTAGCTTATTTATCCGCTTAGCTTATTTTTCTTTTGCTTTTTTTAGAGGTAATTTTCTTTTGTTAGCCTTTTGCATTTATTATATTTCCTTCGATTTTAATACAAGACACTTTCAACATAATCACATAAACTAATAAAAATAGTTAATTCAAATGTTCTTAATGATTTTATTCTGAAACGAGGAAAATTCATTGCTCTTCTAGATTACGATTTATAATTCATTGTTTGTTCCTTTATATTACAGTTTATAATTGTTTATTCTTTTAAATTTTCTTCATAAAAAAAATTCATGAACATTGCTCTCAAACCTGTCACTAAGTGTGTGGATGACACTGGTGCCACTAGTGCCTCTTAATTATTTTTCTGGATCCGCCAATGTTCATGCCAATAATACTGTAGCACAATCATGTGTCACTATCTACATGAAGTGGAGTCCTCATAAATTAAATATGTTTTCAATTTAGCATGATTGTTCTCTTTTTATCAAGATGTGTTAAGGGAGAAAGCATATGATTGTTCTTTTTATCAAAATGAAACATGTGTTTGATCTTTGATGGGGCTTACCTTTTAAAAGTCTATTATATTCATGCCAATTTGAATGTGACCAACTGAGACTAAGAGCTTGTTTTTCCAAAAAAAAATAATACTTTAATTTTTATCTTGATTCCACAACTTTCATGTCATTACATAATTTTAATTCAAATATTTTATCTATTATATAATTTATCTTCTCTTGTTAAACAAAAGACTTATGTACTAAGCACATATTTTCTACTTTTTTTCGTGAACTAATAGAAGGAAGGACTTAATATTAACATTTGTATCCCAAAAGTGTTTTTTTTTTTTTTTTAATTCAAATGAAGAACACATGACTTAATGAAGATGAAAAAATTTAATCTCTAATAAAAATAGTGTTTAAAGTGGCTCCTTGAACCAAAGGTAGAAGCCTTATTTAAGTTTATGCTGGTAATGATGTGTAATCCTTTTTCTAGATCTAATTGACCTTATATTCATGTTATACTATCCACTACATGATTAACTGGCCACAACATCAATCAAATTGCTTAGTAAGAAATCTTCATACAATAAGTATGAATGAATGAGAATCCTAATGACACTTGTTAGTGTTAGGTACATATATTGAAATTGATTTTGAATAATTAATAGTGACAATTTTATGCTTTACATATATGAAATTGTTATAGTCAATAACTTTGTGTGCATAATATATATTTACACAAATAATTGTGAAAATTTGATAAATATATTTTTTGTACTGATAAGTATATAAGTATATGTATAAATTACATATATTTTGAACAAATATATAACATACCATAGTCTTTATCTTGATTTTTGGAATATTTTGAAGTAATCTTGTTTGTTCAATGTATGGTAACAAGTATGAGATACTATTGATTATATTACTTTTTTTTTTTTT
>PYAF01000352.1:566136-579797 GCA_007407185.1 Glycine tomentella
CGATGCCCGAGAAAGTGGGTTATTTTGTGAAAGAAGTTCGACTCAATTGAAAGCTCGGTGGAACAGGATCCACCCAGCAGTTCAAAAGTTTAATGGATGCTATAAACAAGCAGATAAGCATAGGAGAAGTGGAAGTTCGGAGAAGGATTGTATGGCCAATGCTCACTTGATTTACTCCCAGGATACAGGTAAAAAATTTGAGGCTGAACATGCTTGGTTATTGTTGAAAGATCAACCAAAATTCGATGCAGATTTTATGTCAAATGCTTCAAAAAGAACCAAGGTTTCTGCAGGTGGAAATTACTCGTCCTCTTCTAACACCGAGACACCCGTTGAAGCCGAAGAATATGATACGCCTTCGCCAATGTCTCGCCCAATTGGACAAAAAGCAGCAAAAAGAAAGAGCAAAGGAAAAGAAGCTTCTAGCAATATCGATTTATCTGGTATAGAAAGTGTAATGAATGAGAAGAATGCAAACACATTAAAACTCATTCAGTTAAAGGAGGAACAAGAAAGACGTATGCAATATGAAATCCTCATGAAGGATACATCCAACATGTCAGGTAAACAACGCGAAGACCACGAAAAATATTGTGAGCATATTAGGAAGAAGCTGTTTAATTAAAGTTCAGTCCATATCTTCGAATTAGTTGTTATTCAGTTACTATGTATCCAGTTATTAACAATGTAGGTCCTTGTTGTATCAAATAATGAAAATTTTATTTTATGAAACTAAATTTATGTAATTTTTTTTTAGGTCTAGATTTTTTATTTATTTTGATGTTGTAGTGTTTAATTATTTATTATTATGTAAAATTTTATTTTATATTGTTACGCATTTTGTTTTATTTATTTTAATTTATATTTATGAAAATTGAAAAAATGTTAAGTTTTATTAAAAAAATATAAATATGTGGATTTGTTTGAGTTTCTTGTGATTTCTTGCATTGGAGCAAAATATTGAATGAGTTGCTTAGCTGTGACATGGCACTGTGGGGACCACAAAAAGTGCTGCGGGGACCACAAAAAGTTGTTTAAGAAACCCAAATGGATTTCTTGCATTGGAGATGCTCTAAGCATTCACGTGAAAATTGTACTGTTATGTGATGCTGAAACAATCAAGAGTTTGAAGGTGTTAAAAATGATATTGAGATTTCATAATCATTAATCACTAAAAAAAACTGGAATTTCAGAGGGCCGAAATCCGTTGCTAATGACAAAAATCCATCGATAATTCCATATTTCCAGCGGACGAAAATTCGTCCATAGAACAGTCATTGGAAATTTAACAAATCATTTTTTATGTTCGTAGGAAATTTTCGGCGGAAATATCCGTCGGTAAGTATCCGTGGGAAATTTCTGACGGATCATTCTGTCGGTAATTTTGACCCGCCGGTAATTTTTCACGGATCATTCGTCGGAAATTAACGACGAAAATATCTGTCTCAAATACATTTGTGGAACACTACCGACCAATATTTCCGTCGGTAATTTATGTTCGTTAATGTTGCATTTAATTTTTTTATTAATAAATTTTTTTTATTTATATTATTTAACGTCACTATAGAAATTAACACTTAAGATAATTATATAAATACTCGAATTAATACATCCAAAGCAAATGTTTAAACAAATTGACTTAAGTTCAAAATAATTCTAAAATAAAAGCACAATGTCTGATATGTTAATAGTAATGTTGTGTTGCTAAGTTCATAATCAAAATAGTCATTGCCAGAGTGTCTTTGTTAGTCATCAAGTTGTTGTTGTTGGTTATCTGGTTGCTAGTCATTTGGTGGTTGATCATTGTATTGTTGTTGCTAGTCATGTGATTGGTCATTGTGTTGTTGTTGTTGCTGGTCAGGCTGTTGTTGTTGCTGAATAATGTTGCGCGCTTCAGGAGGTAGAAACTGAAGTACAACTGACTGAAATACTCACATTTGTTATGTTGATTGATGCAACTCCTCCTTTAATTGACGAAGCTCCTCCTTTATTTGATTAAGCTCCGCTGAATCAATCGCGTGACTAGAAGATCCTTGCAATTATTGCATGAATGTGTCATCTCCACATTTATTTATAAGTATGAGCAAGATCTTTAGTACCGTAAAGACGTCCCTTATGTATAGGTTCAGCTGCTGCAACCCAACACCAAGTCCTAAGTCTTTGTTCAGCAGGGTCTAAAGGAGTCATTTCAAATTCACAATCACTTGATTGAATATCAGACCTAGCTTGAGATAGTCTAGCCTCAAAATTTTGTTGTCATTCATGAACAATTATTATTTTAATAAATGTAATAAACATTTTTTAAAATAAAAGTAGCATGCTAGATAATGGTCTCACATGTGTCTGCCTATCATCGACAAATTCACCAGCATTCTTTCGTAAATGAGTTTGTTGAAAAATCTCATCAACGTATGCAGATCAACCAAGTTCCTGAGACTAATTACAAAAATTATAACATAAATTTAACATAACCAGAGAATGATACAAATACAAAAAATGGCATTATTATAATTTGTAAAATCATTTTACCAAGCGAATGGCGTGATCCTGCAAGCTAATAGAACCACTTGTGTCCATACACCCACCCTTTTCATATGCTCGATTTTTTTTGCCTTTTCACACTTGAAACGATACTCAGGTTCATTCCAATGTGATAATAGATCATTCCAGACACGATTTTCAATCCAATATGGTCTTTTATTTTCAGACCGGGCATCGCTAAACATCTCAGAAAGTGTATGAAAGGCTTTTGAGTTAAAAACTTTTTAATTTCATCCTCTCCCTCCGATCTCCATACTAATTTTCTCTAAAGTGACACAAAGTTTAATGGTATTGCACACAATTACACCAATACCTATTTTACAAAATAAAATGAAATAAAACCAAATCAGCATTAATTGGAATTGATTTACCATGAAGGATTTTACATATAAAGAACAATGGTATGCAATATTTTTTTTTTCTGAGAGCAAAAGCATAACTCGATTTAACCAATAAAAAATTATAAATCATGAGCTATCCATTTAAGGCGTTGAAATAATTCATTAAGAGGTTAATAAGTTACCTTAAAACGCTGGAAAAAGAGTTCTTGATGGTCTTTTGGAATTGTTCCCCATGTTGGCAATGGGTTAACAAATTGTGTCTAATGGACAATGTGATAGCCTTTGCCGCAACCTTAGAAGGATGAAAACCTTAAAAGAAAAATAATTTGTCAAAGTTAGTGTAAAACATTAAAGGCCATCTAATATATAATGAGATTTATGTAAATTGTTAATACTTACGCTCCATTTATCAGTGTAATCTTAGGACAATCATTGAGAGGGGGGTCTTCCATGGCCAAATTTGTAATATCTTCATTAGTAGGCATGTTTGCTACACCTAGGGAAGGAGATGGTGTAGATGTAGGCACCCTGGATGGTCCAATTACATTAACTGGACATGGAGATAGTATACCTTCAGTTGAAGGTGGAGATGGTCTAGGTATAACATCCGAAGATCTAATTGGCATAGATACAATAGACGGGGATGAGGTAGACGATGACAGACTATCTCTAGGTGGTAGTAGTCTAACCACATATCGTTTTTTCTTTCCACCTATCTGTTTCTCACTATTGTCATTCAACGGAGGTCGGGGAGGATCAGCACCACCTGATGACATATCTATATATACAAAAGATGACACATAAAATAGTATATGATCAATAAAAATTAGATAAAGTGTATTCCATTATAACAAAACAAACAATACTTCATAAATTCGGAAGATAAATGTTTAACATGTCTCTAATTACTTTCTGAAGTTCCCTTTCTGTTGTCTCTGATCTTACAAACATAGGTTCAGTATTAGCTTTTTCATCCATAGAATCTTCTAGCTCTAAAGAGTCTTCAACTCTCTCAACATCCATAGAATCTCCTAAATTTGGAAGACAAATCTTTAACATGTCTTTAACAATGAGACACATGTTTCATTCTATTTATGATCATGTGGTTAATTTAGTTTATTTTTTCAACTAATTAATTGAATTGGAAAGATCATGATTGATCCATTTCATTTCACTAATTAACCCATTTCGTTCTGAAATTTAGCTATAATCCAAATTTTCCATGCTTATCATAATTGGGTGGTAGTTTACACATGCTTATCATAAGAGGCTAATATATAGGTTTATCATTATTTTGTTTATCATCTTACAAACTAGGGTTATGGCCACTTATGGCAATCTTCTTTACAACAGTTTAAACACTCTTTTGTTTTCACATTCCTTTTGCTTAAGGAAGATGTTAGAAATTGTTCTTGCAAAAATCTTGAAATGCCACGTACTGAGCTGGAAGTAGTCCAGGCGGGTTCCAGACTTTGCATGTCAGATGGTGAGTCAACCTTACTAAGGAGGGGGACCTGCAAAACAAAGGAAAGGACTCTGACATTCAAGTAAATACATCAATTATGGAAGAATAACTAAGTACATGAAAGTGTTCGAGGTGGTCTCGGAGTATGTTCATCATGCGTGAGTCTGAATAAGATGATTAAAGGTTTAGAGAGAATATATATTTATAGCGTGGAGTATGGGCCTTGGGCCTTTGTTTGATAATTAATTTGTTGATAATATAACAGATAATAGCAGACAATTATATAATTCAAATAGGAGATAAGTGTACCTTATAGATACACTGTTAATTGTAGATAAATAACAACTTCTAGATAATTCCTTAGAGATAATTCGAGATCTACTAGGAGATAAGGTGGTTACACTTATTTGAATACATAAGCGTAACAGATAAGCTTTTGGCTAGGGGGACCCAATTGTTGAGGGTTGACATCAACACTCATATGGCAAAGCTGACACGATGGGTAGACAAGTGCATTGTTCCTGTAGCAGGGTTAACATAAAGAGTGGAGATATGCGATATTATTGTAGCAGGGTTTACATGGAGGGTGGACACGTGTATAGTGGCCCCACAGTAATGACCATTGTTGCGCAACGGCAAGTGCACCGCTCGTTTCAAGTAATAGAGTAGGTAAGTAGAGTATCGTATCCACAGAGATTGACACTGATTCTATGGCAATTCGTAGTCTAAGCAATTGGAAGGGAAAATAAATTGTTTTTGAGAAAATGTTGCTGTGTTGTGAAATTGAGTGATCAAGTAAATAACAGAGTTTAAAAGAATTAACAAGCAAGTTGAGTAAGTTGTAAACCAATGGATGAAACAATTGTGATTAGGACACAATCCCCTTTGATTCCTGCCTCTTTCACTTAACTGGTTATCAAAGTCGATTGCTTCTAATTACTCAGAGAATAAATCTTTCCTAATTTAGCTAATCCCTAATTCCTTAGTGAATTAACCCTTTAACCTGAATCAAAACCTTAATTCCTTAGTGATTTCTATCAAGCTAAGCTTTTAAAAGAATATATTATAAAGTTCTGCAATTATACATTCCTATCCCTAGGCAATGTAAAAACTGTTATCTTACTCATGTCAGAAATTAGAATCCCAACATTCCCATTGATTTCCTACTCTAAGGATCGGCCATAAGGCTCATCAGAACTCAATGCAAAGGAACCTAGGGCAATAAGATTCAAGCGTCTAATGGCTTGTGAATACTACTGCTAACCAATAATTTTAGTTTCAAAGCATACCTTATCTCAAGCCATTAAGCGAATGCAAGCTTGGGTCCCTACTGGTTCGAGCTTTTCATAAGAATGAGACTGAGAGGGAATGCGAGTTCTGGAGAGGAAGAGTGTATGATGGGTGTAGGGTAGGGTTTTTAAGGTGATAATGGCGATTGATGATGGTTAATGGGGATGCTGGAGTCAGGGCGAGCTCTGGGGAGTGATCTTGGAAGTGAGGTGCAGAACCCGCGATTTGATAGTTTAAATTAAAAACTGTCTGCGACATCTCGTGATCAGCGCGGCACTTGGCACAATTCGCGCTGCTATTCACTGAAAGGGCTTCCTTCTCGTCTTCATCGCGCGATTCCCGCGGACTTCACACTAGTAGCGTGGATAGCAAAATTTTAGGCCAATGGATTCGACCTTGTGACGCTGATAGCGTCACAGTTGGCGCTACTCGCATGGATTTGCAATGAAAGGTCTTTCAGCTTCGAAAACTTGGCGCGGTTAGCGCCATATCCACGCGATTAGCGTGAAATGATGCAGATAAGGGGCCTCTGTTTCGAACTTCTCACGCTATTAGTGTGAGATGTCACGCTGTTAGCGTGGATAATTGGCATTAGGCACGAATTGATGGCGCGATTAGCGCCACTTGTCACGCGATTAGCGTGAAATGCCCGCTTTGAATTGCTTGTTATTCCTGCATTGGTGCTCTTAGCGCGAGTCTTGGCGCGGTCAAGGCGCGATCAGCGCGGTGCTTTTGATTGCCTTTTTCTTTTCTTTTTGAGAAGCTTTTTATTTTGTTAACCTAATTAAAAATGCATAAACCCTAAAATGACTAAAAATTAACACGCATAAATCTAAATCTAATGCTATCAAAAATAAAAGGACTTAAAATACCTATGTATTTACGTGTCGGGTTAATCGATTATTTAACCCATTAACTGAAATCCTGAACTTACCCAGGTCGTTTTAATCGATTACAGGAGCGTGGGGAGCGCTTTTAATCGATTAATTTTGTTATGAAATTTGCTATAAATTGAACCCTTGCCTCTTGTGATAAATAATAATACAGATTCATTTAGTACTTGATCTTTTCGAATTCTGAGCATTGTAAGAGCTTTCCAAGGATTCACAAAGGCATTCTTTTGTGTTCATAGAGTCTTGCTTCCATTGATTCATTCATGGGTCACTAAGGTGTTAGTGAAGCAAGCCAATTTTACACAAAAAGCTAAGGAAAGCTGTTCTGCATAATTGTTCATGCATTCAACCTGATATTCTCATTCATATGCATTTAATTCTTGGATCATCAGGTGAATTCTTTCCTTAATCTTTGTGGGTATAAAGATTTTCTGTTGTAACCTTGTATGTGTGGTTCTATTGTAAGTGGGTTCTCTTGCAAGTGGAGATAGTGTTTCTCCAAGTGGAGATAGGGTTTCTCCAAGGTCAGCTGAGTAGTGTTCTCAGTGTGGGTAAGGCTTCTAAGGATCTAATAGGGTTTTAGATCTCTGAACTTCATCTAGGGTTGATGAAGAGAAGTTTGTAATTGCTTGTAAGAATAATATTTGCAATAGTGAACTCTACTCTAGTGTTGAGTAGAAGAAACTGGATGTAGCCTCATAGGTTTTGAGGTGAACCAGTATAAATCCTATGTCTTGATTTATATTCTGCAAATTTGATTATTCCTTGTGAGAATTCTATTTTGGGTGTTTGTTCTTGAGGCATAACAAGTCTTGGATTGATCTTGGATAAAGATTTTAAATGGTTTTGTGATAAAGATCCAAAGGGCATTAAAACTCTGATTTGAAACTTGTTTTTCTTCAAAGAAAATTTTAATTTACCAAGAATAACCAATTCACCCCCCTCTTAGTTAAGTGTGAAGTGTTCCTTATTTTCCACAATAGCTACCTTGTGCTTGACTCCATACTTGACTAGCAAGCTGCCAAATTGCTTATTGCAGAAGTGAGGCCCCCCATCACTGATTATAGCTCTTAGCACCCCAAAGCGGGTGAAAATGTTCTTCCTCAAGAATGAAATAACCACTTTTGCATCATTGGTGGGTAAAGCTACCGCTTCAACCCACTTAGACACATAATCCACAGCAACCAAGATATACTGGTTTGAGAATGATTTAGGGAAGGGACCCATGAAATCAATCCCCTACACATCGAGCAGTTCAACCTCTTGGATGCTATTCAATGGCATTTCATCTCTGCGAGAAATATTACCTGTTCTTTGACAGCTTTTACACATTGCACAACAAAGTCCTTGGCATCTTTGAAAAGTGTTGGCCAATAATAGCCACATTGCAGAACTTTTTGTGCAGTTCTATTTCCACCAAAATGGCCTCCATAATTAGAGGAATGACAATGCCACAGAATATTTGGCACTTCGGTTTCAGCTACACATCTGCGAATAACATTGTCAGTGCATTGAAAATATAAGAAAGGGTTATCCCAGAAATACCTTCTCACATCATGTAGGAACTTCTTTCTCTGCTGCCAATTAAAGTCTTCAGGAATGATTCCAGCAGCTTTAAAGTTTGCCATGTTTGCGAACCATAGACTGAATTGCACTGCAAGCACTTGCTCATCAGGGAAAGATTCATTGATTTCTATTTCTGGTCCATCTTGCAAATCTTTCTCCTGAATCCTAGACAAGTGATCAGCTACCTTGTTTTCTACTCCTGCCTTATCTCTGATTTCCAAATCGAATTCCTGCAATAATAACATCCAACGCAGCAAGCTTGGATTTGCATCCTGTTTGTTCAGTAAGAATTTAAGAGCTGCATGGTCAGTGTAAACAATAACCTTAGAACCTACTAAATAGGACCTAAATTTGTCTAAAGCATACACTACAACTAGCATTTCCTTTTCTGTGGTGGCATAGTTAACTTGTGCCTCATTTAGGATTTTGCTAGCATAGTATATAACATGTACACACTTTTCCTTTCTTTGTCCTAACACTGCACCAACTGCATAAGCACTGGCGTCACACATAAGTTCAAAAGGCAAACCCCATTTAGGGGCTATCAAAATAGGCGCAGTGGTGAGTTTGTGTTTCAGTGTGTTAAATGCTTCAAGACAAGCTTCATTGAAGCATAATTCAGTTTCTTTTTCCAGCAGTTGGCTGAGGGGCTTTGAGATCTTAGAGAAATCCTTGATAAACCTCCTGTAGAAACCTGCATGTCCTAAAAAACTGCACACACCATTCACATTAATAGGAGGAGGTAATTTTTCAATGAGTAACAACTTAGCTCTATCTACCTCTATTCCCATTTCAAAAATTTTGTGGCCTAAAACAATGCCTTCCCGGACCATGAAGTGACATTTTTCCCAGTTCAAGACTAAATTTGTTTCTTGACATCTTTTTAAAACTTTAGCTAAATTAGCTAAACATGAAGTAAAACAAGAGCCAAAAATAGAAACGTCATCCATAAATACCTCAAGGCCATTCTCTACCATATCAGAGAAAATGGATAACATGCATCTCTGGAATGTTGCAGGTGCATTACAAAGTCCAAATGGCATTCTGCGGTATGCAAACACCCTAAATGGACATGTAAATGCTGTCTTTTCTTGGTCCTCTGGTGCTATTGGGATTTGATTGTACCCAAAGTATCCATCTAGGAAGCAGTAGTAGTCATGACCAGCCAGCCTTTCAAGCATTTGGTCCATGAAAGGGAGTGGAAAATGGTCTTTCCTAGTTGCATCATTAAGCCTCCTGTAGTCTACACACATTCTCCATCCAATAATGGTTCTTGTGGGGATCAAGTCATTATTGTCATTTTGAATGACTGTCATTTCCCCTTTCTTTGGAACAGTTTGCACTGGACTTACCCAGGCTGTGTCTGAAATAGGATAAATCATACTTGTATCCAACAGCTTGACAACTTCTTTCCTTACCACTTCTTTCATTGTAGGATTAAGTCGCCTTTGTGGTTGTCTTACAGGTTTAACATCACTTTCCATAAGAATTTTATGAGTACAGAAGGAAGGATTTATACCTTTCAGATCAGAGATAGACCAGCCAATGGCTGTCTTGTGCTCCTTGAGTACTTTTAGCAACTTTTCTTCTTATGCCATTCCATCCCTCTGTTGATGATGACTGGATATGTTTCATTTTCACCTAGAAACACATACTTCAGATGTTCTGGTAATTCCTTCAGCTCAACCTTTGGTGCTCCAACTGGAATGTCATCTTCCTTTTTCTCCAACACCTCTAGCACAGCTTCATTGGTTTCCGGTATGGTTTCTTGGTCTAGAACATTCAGTTCTGCTGCACTGTTTTCTGCTTCTGCTATTATACCTGCACAAATCACATTATCCAACACATCTAGCCTAAAGCAATCATGTTCATCAGCTGGATGTTTCATAGCATCAAATACATTAAAGGTTATTGACTCATTATCCATCCTAAGTTCTAATTTTCCCTGCTCTACATCAATTAAGGCCCTAGCAGTTGCTAAAAATGATCTACCTAACAGCAGAGGGACTTCACTTTCACCCTCCATGTCCAAGACTATGAAGTCTGCAGGGAAAATAAATTTGTCTACTTTGACTAGAACATCTTCAATTACCCCTGATGGTTTTCTCAGCGAACGGTCTGCAAGTTGTAAGGAAACTCTTGTGGGTTTCAATTCAGAGATACCCAGGGACTCACACACTGACAATGGCATTAGATTTATGCTAGCCCCTAAGTCATATAGTGCCCTCCCTACATTGATATTTCCTATGGCAATAGGGATATTGAAGCTTCCTGGGTCTTTCAATTTTGGTGGAAGCTTTCTCTGAATGATGGCACTGCACTCTTCAGTAAGTGCTATAGTCTCACAGTCCTGCAGTTTATGTTTCTTAGACAAAAGTTCTTTCATGAATTTTGCATAGTTAGGCATACTGGCTAATGCCTCAGCAAATGGAATATTAATGTGTAACTTTTTGAACATATCTAAGAACCTGGCAAACTGCTGCTTCTGGATTTGTTGCTTGGACTGCACTGGATATGGGGGTTTCTCAAAGCGAGAGAAATCCTATTGTTTCTTTGGAGGTGCAGAATTTTTCTCTGTGGAGGTTTCTGTAGCTTTTTCTTTCTGTGGTAGTTGTTGTGTTCTCTTTCTCAGCTTCTTTTCTACTCACCTTAGGTTTTCTTGTGGAGTGATTACCTTCCCACTTCTGGTTGTAATTGCCTTTGCATGTTCCCTTGGGTTTATTACTGTGTCACTGGGAAACTGTCCTGGTGGTCTCTCAGCTAATTGTTTTGCCAGCTGCCCAATCTGGTTTTCCAGATTTCTGATGGAAGCATCTTGATTTGTCTGGTGAGCTCTGGTTTCATTAATGAAGGCATTGGTAGCCTGGATGTGTTCAGTTGTTGTCTTTGACAGCTGCATCACCACTTTTTCAAGTTCTGAAATGTCTTTGTTTGGAATAAAAGGAGGCTGCAGATAGTTGTTAGATTTACAATCTAACCCTCCTCCTTGGAATTTTCTCTGATAATTGTTCCCTGCAGCAAAGTTGTGATTCCTCTGATATTGCTGTTGTGGCCTCTGGTCATTCCAGATTCCATTAACCTGCACAGGGTCAGCTCCAACAAGAATAGGACATACATTAGATTCATGCTCACCTTGGCAATACTCACAGCTGATGCAGGGCATGCTGTTGGATGAAACTTGGGCTACAGAGATTTGAAGTCTGTCTATTTTCTCAGTTAACTTAGCCAGCTGTTGGGCTAATATTTTCTGCTCTGCAAGCATAGTATCATTGCTGGATAATTGGATCGGTTCCCTTTTTGGTTGTATCATGATGCTTTCATTTTCATTACGAGCCAGAGAATTAATCAACTCATAGGTCTGAGCTGTAGTTTTTGACCTTATTGTACCCCCTGCTGCAACATTAACAATCATGCGTGATTCAGGAGTCATACCATTAAAGAAAATATGTACCTGCTTACCCACAGGCATGTCATATTGTGGGCATCTCCTGATTAATTCCTGGAATCTATTCCAGGCAGCACATAAGGTCTCTCTTCCATTCTAAGTGAAGTTGGTAATTTCATTTACCAACCTGTTATATTTGTCCATTGAGAAGTATTGAGCGAAAAACCTTGAGACTAGTTCGTCCCAAGTAGTGGTGCTATTTGATGTTTGTCTGTTCAACCATCTGAGTGCATTTCCCTTAACAGCAAAAGGGAATAGGCTTAGTCTAATAGCATCATCTGAAACCCCTTGGTGTCTGATGGTGTCACAGATTCTAAGAAATCTGCCAATAAAGTCATGGGATCTTCATAGTCTTCTCCACCAAATTGACTGCATTCCACCAATGCAATCAACAAAGGATTAATGTCAAAGTGATTTGCTTGTATTGGTGGTCTGACAATACTAGAGTTTGGTCTTGCGAACATCAGAGCCAGAATATCCTCCATTAGTTCGTCCTCTGGTCTGGTCTTGGCTGATTATTTTCGCCTTCAGCCATCTCTACCTCTGACTCTAATTCAGGAATTGAATCAAAGTCAAAGTTTTCTGCTTCTCTCCTTCTCTGTCTAGCTAGTCTCCTGTTCCTTCTAACAGTTCTCTCTATCTCAGGATCGTACTATAGATTCTCAGGATTAATTGAACCTCTCATAAACTCAGAGAAACAATTAGTAAAAAAAATTTCCAATTCCAAAGATTAAAATTACTACAAAATCAGTTATATCAATCCCCAGCAACGGCGCCAAAAACTTGTTGCGCAACGGTAAGTGCACCGCTCGTTTGAAGTAATAGAGTAGATAAGTAGAGTATCTTATCCACAGAGATTGACACTGATTCTATGGTAATTCGTAGTCTAAACAATTGGAAGGGAAAATAAATTGTTTTTGAGAAAATGTTGCTGTGTTGTGAAATTGAGTGATCAAGTAAATAACAGAATTAAAAAGCAAGTTGAGTAAGTTGTAAACCAATGGATGAAACAATTGTGATTAGGACACAATCCCTTTTGATTCCTGCCTCTTTCACTTAACTGGTTATCAAAGTCGATTGCTTCTAATTACTCAGAGAATAAATCTTTCCTAATTTAGCTAATCCTTAATCCCTTAGTGAATTAACCCTTTAACCTGAATCAAAATCCTAATTCCTTAGTGATTTCTATCAAGCTAAGCTTTTAAAAGAATATATTATAAAGTTCTGCAATTATAAATTCCTATCCCTAGGCAATGTAAAAACTGTTATCTTACTCATGTCAGAAATTAGAATCCCAACATCCCTATTGCGAATCCTAACCCTCAGAACTTAAATAGAATGACCAATTCTAAGAAAGAATATAACAGTAAAGAACAGAGTAAAATAAAACAATCAGAGTAATCTCATTCAATACCAGTCAAATTACAGAGGAGCTCGCATTGGTTCTTGGCCTAACCACAATACAGAATTTAGCCTGACATAGACATCAAAAACACCAGAGCATACAAGGAAAACATGATTTTTCAGCAAACCCTAGCTTTGATTCTATGAAAAGAGTGATAATCCAAGGTGTAGAATGATGATAAAAGTTGTTTTTCTTCAGTACAGATGCCTTCTTTTATAATTGCCTTGAAGATGGTTTAATTCCAATAACAAAGACCCTTTTCCTCTGCATTTTCAAGCCAAATCTTTTTAATTCAGGAAACAGAATCCTTGCCGCGCTGATCGCGCGGATGACACTAGTTGGAGGCTTCCTTCAGTCTTCATGGCGCTAACAGCGCGAGAGTTCACGCTGATCGCGTGGCCTGTTCGACTTCATGGCGCTGGTCGCGTGGAATTTCACGCTGATCGCGTGATGTCTTCGAGTTGGAGGGTTGGTCCTGGGCACTTGGCGTTATTGGCGTGGAACTTGGCGTTATCCGTGTAACGACCTAAATTTCTACTTATTCTTTATTAATTTTATTCTTACTTAAAGATAAATTTTCTAAGAAACGAATAATAGTAAAGATTTTAAAGCGTAAAATTTGCAAAGGATTTGCTACTCGTATACATAGCCAATGTCTCTGATACAAAAGTTTAGATAATACAAGTACACTACTTTCTCAAAATCCAGCTTATTA